>ML325403.1:22512-81428 GCA_005239505.1 Nicotiana paniculata | reverse complement strand
TAAGTTTGGGACAAACCCTAAACGTGTAGGAGACTTCTATTCAAACCAGGAAACACTTAAAACATTCAAAACTCAGAATTGACCGGACTCGGGACCCAGGCGTTAAGCCCCCAAACGCCCCATTATAGCCAGGCCTAACTTTATGGGTCTAACGCCCCACTATAGCCCGGGTTGCTCCTTTTCGACTCTTGAGCGTATTTTTGACGTTTATGCATCCATTTAGCTCGGCTTCCATCTCCAGTTCATCTACACATGAAATAAACTCCATTATGCACATATAACGTGTATTTTTATCACAAAAGCACATAAAATGTAAGGTATATAATGCTAAAATCATGAATTCTAGCCACGCATCAACAATCATTAAGCTCAGCCTAATTTTGACCAATACACTAAACACACCCAAAGTTCCGGTTAGTTTCCTCTAATTTTAATTGTTTGACTTACTCAAAAAAAAACTTCAAGTTAAAACAACTTGAAGATGTTAGAATCTGTTTTTCCTAAGAGACTTTTCAGAACATCATTAAAATTACAATTTAGAAAACAACTATTCAAACACCTTTTCTTTTTCCAAAAACCTCTCCCAGAAACTGTCGCTAAATACTAGCAACAACAGCTAACTTGTAAAACTAATTATTCAATTTTGGTTCACATTTGGATCAAGGGCGGATTCAAAATTTGATGGTTACGTGTGTAACTGTCTTTAATGTAAACTTGACTCTAGTCAAGAAAGTTGAATTAGGGTGTACATCTGGTTAGTTCACTCAGTTTTAAATTAACTCGGTTCGGTCCGATTTGTTCCATTATTCAATTAATTCGGTTTACTTCATAAGATTTTTGGTGTATAAATACACACGTAATAACCAAACTAAAATTGTTGTTTTTTGAAGAAAAAAATAACATTAACCGGATCAAAAGAAAAATGATAAAACATATTGAAATTTCAAAATTCGAGATTTAGAAAAGGAAAATAGAAATAAAAATTTAAATAACTAATAAAAATGGAACGGTATAAAGAGAGAATACAAAGATGAAAATATGAAATTAAGAGAAAGAGAAGAAAAGAAAACGTAAAAATTGCACGGAACGCCCTATTTGATCGCCCCGATTTAACCTATACCCACTTTTTAAAAAAGTTTTAACTTGTACCCACTGTTTAAACAACTTCAGGCCTCTTTCTCCTCCTCCTTCTCCTCCTTCGTGTTCTGAAATGCTGAAACTTGAGATATTGTTATGTGTTTAGCATGATGATTCATATATATATATATATATATATATATATGCTTGTCCATTATGTTTAGTTTGGTCTTATTCACAATAATTTAACCTCTTAGATATTTTAGCTTTACATGCACATTGATTTTTTGTTCTAATTTATCTGTAGTAACTTGTTTTCATGTCGTAAATATTTTTCATTCTTTAATCTTTGAAATGAACATCATCAATCGTTGCTAATCATGATCTATTAAATTCATTGTTGTTTAGAACTTCAACTCTAAGAATGTTGAAGTTCAGCAAATATAAACAAAAAGTTCAGCTCCTAATGCTGAAGTTTAGCAAATACAAAACAATTTTCAACCCTAGAATGCTGAAGTTCATCACAAACAGAACAAAGCTTCAACTAAAATATGTTGAAGTTCCGCAAATACAGAACAAAACTTCAGCTACTAGAATGCTGAAGTTCAGCAATTACAAAACATGTTATAATTTTATTGAACTGAACTGAAGTTGCGCGCAATCAGGCCAAACTTCATGCAAAAATATCTGAAGTTTTGCTACACTTCAGGCAAAGCATTCTGAAGTTCAAACTTCAGACATAAATTTTTACTACTTTAGGCCCGTATGTCTGAAGTTACGCGAAAAGTGGATACGCTTGCAATTTTTTTTTGCAAAACGAGTATAAGTTAAAAAGTGACCCAAAAAGCGGGTATAAATACAAATGCCTCGAGAAAAACCTGAAAAAAGAGGGAACAAGAAAAAGCAAAACAGACTTTGTTTAAAAAATAGAGTGAGAGGAAATTCGAACCTAAATCTCGGTCCTGGCAAGAAGCACTTGGACTGTGGCACCTACCATAACTTTGTTACTCAAAGTGCCACAATTTTATTTTATATCTTTTTTACATGAAATATTACCAGTACTAATATGAAATTCTACCGGAACTGCTGGCTGACATACCACCGCCCTCCCTCTACATAGATTCCCCCTGATTTGGACGTCAACTAATTCATATTTGGGAGATAATGATTGAAATCCAGTAGCTCAATAAACTATATAGATCTAAAATGTTCGTCATGGCTAACACCAACTAGTTTAAGAGTAGGCTTTAGTTGATGAACTGATATGTATGCTAAAAGGTGCATTCAACTATGAATGGAGTTGTTTCTTACTGAGAAGTCTCCCTGTTCCCTCCCAATCGTGCAGTTTCAAGTAATTCCTGCATACACTGTTGAGGCTGGTTTATAGATGGAGCAAAACTCAAAGTCATTTGCCCCTCTTCACGACTGTTTTTTAATCATAATTCTTAATCTGCATCTTCGATTTTATTTTTAGACAGCTACTAACACCTTACCACCGAGTTATAATGAAAAGTAGCTGTCTAAAAATAAAATCGAAGACACGGATTAAGAATTATGATTAAAGAACAGTCGCGAAGAGGGAGCAAATGAGTTTTGAGTTTTGCTCTATCTATAAACCAGCCTCAACAGTATATGCAGGAATTACTTGAAACTGCACGATTGGGAGGGAACAGGGAGACTACTCAGTAAAATACAAGTCATGAAACAAGTCCCACAGAAAAATAAAGATTTATCACACACCATACTGAAAAACCAGTTGACACACTGCACGTCCATACAAGGCAAATGAAAATTGTTATCGCTGGATAGATTTACCTTTCATAGTATACATGCCTCCCAAACCTTTTATTACACACCTATATAACATCAACATCATTTGAAAGACTACTCTATGGCTCCACAATAATCTTTCCTGTTGCATGTCCATCAATGCTCCTGCTCCAAGCATCTTCAGCCTTGCTCAGGGGATGTTTGGAGTCTATCACTGTTTTAAGTTTCCCTTCCTTCACAAGCCTAACAACCAAGTCCAGGTTCTCCTTCTTGGGAATTAAAAGCAATGGCACCAACTGCTTCTTTGAGAAGGTTAGTTTCTTTACAACATATGTCCACATGGCGCTAGGTCCAGGAGTCAGGTCGATGACCTTCCCGTTCGCACTTAAATTAGGCTCAAAGGTAGACCAAGGAATGCCTGTAGTACAGTGAATTACTGCATCATATTTTTGGCCTGATGGACTGTTAAGAGCTACTCCCTCTGGGGTCTTGTAATCAAGAACCTCATCTGCTCCTAAGCTCTTCACAAAATCAAAGTTACGGGCTCCACAAGTAGCAGTTACATGGGTGTTACCAAGTTTTGCCAGTTGCACAGCATAGTGACCGACACCACCAGAGGCGGCTGTAACTAAGATGTTCTTCCGGGGTCCAGTTCCATCGAGCTTGACCTCAGCAGGATTGACAAGGGCCTGAAGAGCTGTAACTCCTGCAACAGGAAGACCTGCACCTTCAGCAGCTGATACTTCAGCTGGTCTTGGAACAGTCAGACTCTCCTTAGCCACAGCATATTCAGCCAATCCACCTCCATTCTGCATGAAAGCTCACAAAGATCCAACTAGCATAAACGATAGAACAATATTATGGTTCAAAGAGAAATGATTAAGCAAAAGAGGAGAAATACTACAAGATAAGACAAGAGCAGGTTGTTCTAGTCACGTGAGTCCACTTCCAAACAAGAGATAAGGAGTTTGAGTAACTTGGAGAACTGTTGTTGGCCCATGGGAGGAGGGTATGAAAAGGGGGATTTACCATATAAATAAAAAACAAAAGTAAGTAGCATTGAACTGTAAAGGCAGCCAACAAGAAATAGAAACAATATTCATGTAAAACAAATGTGAACACTGTGCATGCCCTTCACTTCTTAAGTTTCAACCAAGCTCCAAAATGCAAGAGAGATAGATAAAACATTTGTAAAAGAATTGGACTTACCAGGGTATTAAGCATAGCCACAACCTTGTCGCCGACCTTGAAATCTTTTACACTAGATCCTACCTCTACAACCTCTCCTCCCACGTCAGTAGCTGATACAACAGAAATTGGTTGAGAGCACAGCAAAATCACAAGAATAAAATGCATAGTGCAATGCATCATGCAATTACTCCCATTAAATAAAGATAACGGCCATGCTGTCTTGATGTCTTCCGCAGTTAACTTCCTATTCAAGTACATTACTATTAACAACAGTTGATGTTGTTGAGCGAAGTTAATCTTCCTGTGGGCTTCACAATTTCGTTGCTTTTACTCTTTCAGAATTCAACAAGTTCAGATCACTTGTTTATTAAATGCTAAACAAGCAAAATAAATTCCATTTCTAACAATATGACCTTAAATCCTTTTCCAATCAAATTATTCACCTTTTTATGTCACGATTCTCAATTTCTCAGATATTTTACACTGATGCCGTCTCCTATTCCAGTTATCCTTATTATTCTAGATATTTTGATAGGGCCTTCACTTTGTCCATACAGCTTCACGATAAGTTATTGAATAATACATATTGCAAGTAGATTTATATGTAAATAGTCCAAGAAAAGACTTCTATCTTGATTTTGATGTATTTTGGGAACTCTACTCTAGGCAAATGTATACATGCTAGGAATTAGCTTTAAGATATATCATTCAGCAAAAAGCCTGAATATGAATAAGCTTCCAAACGAACTCTATCAGCACAAATATTTAATTAGGGATTCTACATGTCTGTCAGCCTTGTATACCTAACAGCCAAGTACCTAGGCATTTCTGTTTTTTGGCCAGACAAAATGGCAATGAAAAAGTTGCTCAATATAGGAACACCTATCTCCACCAACAAGAAATTCTCTGTTAAATCACCCAGGTTACAAGAAAAGGGAACAATAAGACAAACTATATTAACTTGTCAAGGGAGATGAATTTTGATAGTCAATATATATATTTGAGAAAACCTAGACAGTGCCTCTCATACTAAAGCTGACGCGAAAAACATTTGAGAACATGAAACACAAGACAACAACAACCAAAACCAAAAAACACTGCAAACAGTGTGCAAGGAAATTCTGACAAAATGTCTAGATGTAGTGATGATTGAACTTACTAGGAATAAAAGGAAACTTGCGAGGCAGAAGAGGACGAACCACGCCCTTCTGAATTTTCCAGTCAAAAGGATTTAAGCCTGTAGCCTCCAGTTTTAGCAAGACCTCATCCTTCTTAGGAGTAGGCACAGGGACTTCAACATGCTGCAAGAAGCAAAGACGACATACAATCGAAAAAGCTCTTATATTAGCAGAAATCTTATTAGTACCGAGTAAATGAGAAGCCTCATTCACAAAAATGCTTAAAGCAAATTAGCCAAAAAGAAATAAGACAAATCAATATGGGAAATAGCTGCAATTCATTACTCAAGAGCTGTATCCCCGTTAAGGCACAAGATCCAAATGGTGACAACGGAAAACTTTACTTATAAACATCAAATAAAATTTTATATGTATACGACACTCAAATTTTCAACTAAAATGACCAATTCATTGATATTGATTACTAAAATATGGGTAATCACCTAGAAAAGGTCTTTCATGGTTGGTGGAGTTGCTCTTTTTTTCCTTTATTTTCTTTTCCTCAAACTAACACTCAATTTATACTAGGTATGTGGTTGTTATTGTTGTTTGTTCCAAGCTAGCACTTGTCTAGAAATAATAACACAATTAAAGCTAGAAGAAACGCTAGTTAACGAGAATCCATCTTAAACTTTTCAAAATTAACTTTAATTTATTTATATTTCAACAATCCTCCAAACACCTTTGCCTTGAACCCCGTACCCCATACTCCCCTATCTTCCTATCATCCGATAGCCACAAATAGTGGGCATCTTTACTACTCAATGGTTGTAGCTCAAAACCTACTACAATTACAAAGCTATGAACCTACTGTATTTCAGAGTTATGATTACTCGGGATTACATAAAAAGCTAAGCAGAGGAAAGGGAACTTTTTTTTTTCTTTGCAGGGTTGATATGCTGGTTGGGAGGAATAGATAAAGAAAGGAGGAAGACTAAAGTGAGAGAAGATTTTAAAAGGAATTCATTTTTGAAGCTGCATGTTGTCTAGATTGAGATTTTTTGTTGGGAAATGATTTCCGCAATAGTGTTATCTTGGAAAAATAGACCGAGTTAGTTAAACTTGTTTTTAGTTGGCATTGCCCCAGTTAATTTGCAAGATGCATTACCTAGGTTGTGATTGGTACGAAGGAAAAATGAGTGGTTTTATCACTTATTTTCCATTGTTTGATTGGTGAGTAGAAAAATTTTTACGGAAAATATTTTTTAGTGTTCTCACCCCCTTCCCCCAAGTCCCCATGTTCTCCCCCAAATACCCAACGTTTTCAGGACTCTATTTTCTTCAACAATTAATTTATCTTATAAAATTCGCACAAACCCAAATGAACTAATGTGTTGCTTAACTTTTATACGCAATACAATGCTCCATAACTATAAAGAAAATACTCTTTTTTTGGTTAAAAAATAAAGTACTCTTTCTACAACATGAAAATAAGTAATCATTTTAGTGAAATAAAAGAAAATACTTTTTCTACATCATGAAAAGAAAATACTCATTTTGTTGAAATGAAACAAAATACTTGTTCTGCATCATGAAAAGAAAGTACTTTTTTTGTTAAAATGAAAAAAATACTTATTTATATCATGAAAAGAAATACTCATTTCTTGAAATGAAAAAGAATCTATCTATAAAAGAAAAAGAAAGTATTATTAATAATATTTTTATTTAGGTGAGGTTATGGTTGGGGTTGGGGTGTAGGATGAGGGTGGGGGTGAGGTAGGTAGGTGGGGATGTGGGGGTAGATTGATGGGATGGTGAATAGGGTGGGAAATGTAGAAAAAGAGTTTTGGAAAATGTTTTCCTAGAAAATATTTTCCTCCAATTAGAGGAAAATGAGTTGACGAGTAAAATGTTCTCCAAAACATTTAAGCCAACCAAATATGGAAAAATTGGAAAACATTTTCCGTTTTCCTTCATACCAAACACACCCCTAATTTGTATTTCCATGCATTATTGACCCCATAATTAGTCTTTACCCAAATTTCAGTTATTCTTGCTGCTACTGTGGTTTGATAATTCGATTTGCATTGACTGAAAAATTGCACTTTTGACTAAATATTTTTAGTCTCATGCTTAAACATCAACTTCGCCAAAAAGCACCTGTATGTATATAGAGCTACATATCAAAAGGCATTTCTCAGTCTCTCCTTACAAATACAAGTAGCACAAATGTAAATTTTCTGGTCAAAACTAGCACCCAAGATGAACTATTGGAAAATCTCATAACTAACTATTACCAAGTACATTCGTGTGTGTGTGTGTCGTACCGACACATATCAAAAGGCATTTTGAGGCTCTTAAGAGATAGCTGCATTTTAGAGAATAGTAAAAGGTATTTGAGGTCTATCAAATTGTTACATCTCGCATTTTCATACGTTAAAGTTTCATTATAAGTTAATCGATGTAAGCTCCGGGATGGGATTATCTTGAGATTATAAGCGTTTATGCTATTTATAACAAGCGATAAGTAAGTGCCATGAAAGATAAAAGGTGAACGAATCAAAGAAAATGAGTTTCGTGGAAGGTTGGCGATTTGAGATAAATACGGTCTGAGCTATAATAAATACGGTCTGAGCTATAATATCCGGTATTTATGAACTAGTGTCATACAAGGTACCATATGACCATGATAGTATGATGCATAAAGTGTATTAAAAATGAATAGTATTTTAAATAATTTGAGATAATTCTTAATTATGTGGGTAATTGGTTAAATATTGGATTAGTGAGCAATTAATAAGTTGATTAAGGAGTGGTGGATGGTTAATTAAGGTCTTTGGATAAAGACCAAAGAATGTAACGTGGCAGCAAGACTTTGTCCAAATGATGACTATTACATTATGAGTGAAAAGGTGGCATATTTATGTAATATGTGGCTTAGTCATACTACTTAAAGCCTAACACCTCTCTAATTCAAAGGAAAAGTCTTACATCAAAGTAGGCAACGTATATTCACATAAGAATCCAAGAATTCAAGCAAGAAAATTCCTTAAGCATCTTAGCAACGTGACTCTAAAGAAACCCGGTGTAATCTTTCTCAAGAATATCATACGAATTTTTCCTACTCCGATATTGCCGTCACAAGAGTTTTCTCGCAATTGTCGTGTGTTAAAAAGATTGTCCAGAGAACCGACTCGGGTATGTTAAGGCAAAGCCTTTCCTTCATTTTGGCATGATCTCGTAATTACATATGTTTGATAACGAGGCATAAAGAAAAGTTCATACTCCCGAATTATATACATTATCCTAGTTTCCTATGTTACAGTATTCTCCCTTATCAGGACTATATATTCGATTGAGTATTGTTTTCTTCCAGTCAAGAGAGCCGATAGTCTATATATACAGTATTACAGTATTTTCACTACCATCGAGCTATAATCGGTGGGCAGGCCCCTATTGGGCAACCTTTGATCAGATGGTAAGTTATATACCGAGCCTGCTGTGGCCGAGCGCCTATGAGCGAGCCCAATTAGCCGAGATACAAAGCCTAGTATGGCCGAGCGCCTATGAGCGAGCCTACTACGACAGAGCATATATATATATATATATATATATATATATATATATATATACCGAGTCTTATAGGGTCGGACAACTATTTTACTTACTATATTGAGAGAGTTGAGTCAGTATCAGTAGGTAAGAATATCTTCAGATTATCTTGACTCCCAGTTACTTCAGTTATTATATTATCAGTTCATTTTCAGTTATTTTATTGCCTTGCATACTCGGTATATCATTTCGTACTGACGCCCCTTTTTCTGGGACGCTGCATTTCATGCGTGCAGGTTCAGACAGACAGACGAGTAAACCTCCTCAGTAGGTGTTGCCCGAGTTCAACTTTATCGGTAAGCTCCATGTCCTTCGGAGTTGCCGGGTCTAGAGTTTTGTGTACATCCTGCATATATATGTATATAGCTTATGGGTAGTTCGGGGCCCTGTTCCGATCACAGTACATCTAGCAGTAGAGGCTTGTAGACATATCCTGTCAGTTAGTGTAGTATGTTGGGCTTGTAGGCCTTATATGTATATTTTGTTGGTATGTCAGCTGTAGTAGTTATGACGGCCATGCCGGCCTAACTTCATATGGATGTTTAGTAAGCGTTGGGTTCCATTTAGTTTTATATTTTGCTTCGCAAATTGTGTTGCAATGTGGCCCACGGCCAAAGTATGACATTATATGTTCAGATTCCCTTAGTCGCAAGTTGGTACGCAAGGATAGGTGAGGCACCGGGTGCCGGTCTCGCCCCCAGGTTCGGGGTGTGACACAAATCTTAATATCCCGGAAAGGCCAAGGCCGCGAGGAGAACTCCAAGCCCAACTTTACTGCTTTCAAACTACAGCCTTAGCAACAACTGACGTCTGATGTTACCATTTCAGCATATGATCGAAATGTTGGATTAAATTGGTTTACTACGAGAAAGACATGAGACCAAACAAATACAAGGGAATAATAGGATCTCAAGTTGCTTGGAATGGATCAGCCCTTTTAAGATTAATAACTCTATAACATCATCTAAGAAATTGAAGTAACTTTAGTTTATAGGAATTTGTTACAGCTTAACCAACACTTCCATTGATAGAGATTTCTTCCATCTTAACCAAACCACCGTTTACCATAAGCCTATTTCTTTCTCATTGCTTTTTTTATCTGCTTAAGCATTATCAGGAAATTCAAGAGCTTTTAAGACTTAATCCTTTCCCCCTTAACTCTGGCACCTTCACATTATGAAGTTCCACTATATACACAATTGAAGCAGAAAATAAACTGGTTTATTTAACTCTTAAAATTTGCTCCCCTAAAGTATTATCAACTCAACCATGAAAATTAGAATACTTGTAAGGATAGTTTATCAAAATAAATAGGAGAAGTAGGTGCAAACCCCCTAAAGGTAATGGCATCAAAATAAAGCCCTTCTGTCCTCTTCTGTTACTAGAGTATTTTAAATCCTTTTTTGTTAAAGCTACGAAGCAAAAACTTAATTTCCAGATAGTAAACGGGAAAAAATGATTTAAGTTTTATACTCAATTCTTAACTAATGGCAGATATCATCTTCTCACATCCGTACGTCCAACCCAATCCCCAACAAGAAAAGTTTCCTATAGAGTAGTTAAATTAATCACAAATTCAAATAAATTAAAGTATCGTGGCAATTTTAAATTTTGAGTCTTAAGAATTCAGTCGAAGAATTCTAAATTTCTAATTATTCTTCAAACAACTATATCTGCAATTTTCTAATGAGAAATGACCAACTTTAAAATATATATGTTTAACACTCAAAAATAGTTATTGAATGCAAAAAAGGAAAGCGAAGAGCGCAAGTGAGAATACCTTTAAGCCAGCGGCACCGCCACCATAAGAGTTGTATTGGAGAGCATGCATCACCTTCCCAGCCATATCAATTTCACCGATTTCACGACTTTCTCTAATGGATATATATATATATATCGCCGCCAGCATAGGGTGTATATCTCTAGGGGAGACGTGGCACATTCTGGACTTCTCTTGGAAATAACAAACTTAGTTGGCATTAGTGATGAAATCTTTTATTCTGGAAATGAAGACCCGACCGATCCTAATTCCTAAACAGTAAACACAATGAATGATAAAAATAGTAGAATGTCACATCAACGTACAGATCTGAGAATGCTCCATTGTTCCTAAATCTGAGGCTACAGATTCATTCCCTTGATTCACATTTTTGACTTCAATAATGTAAATTATACTCCCTTATTTCAATTTATATGAAATTTTTTTATTTTGGTTTGTTAATTTTGATCATGCCTCCGGATATTAGATCTTTTATTTTATTTTTTTTATAGAATTTATATTTTTAAAAATTACATAACATTATTATAAGTCACAATAATTAATAAGAATTCAAAAAATAATTCGTTAGATTCTCAATTCAAAATTTCAAACACCATTATATAAATTAAGATGGAAGAATATATATATAGTTATGTATTTTAACTTTTTATTAAAGATTGTTTTCCGAGTTCTTAAAGCTATCAATTAATATTTATATAGAGAATCACTTGCAATTATTTTTGTAGTAATATGATGATCTCCGCATATTGATATGTGTGTTCCTTAAAAAGGTTTTGATTTTTTAATGAATTAATTGGGAATTCAATTTTTTATATGAAACATATACGTAATGAATATGTGTGGATCATAATATCTTTCCTTCCTTTCAATAACATGTGTTAATAGGAGCGAGATTTATCCTTTCAACAACAAAAAAAGATGTCGTCATACTTGGGACTTTCAATCCAAACTGCTCTTTTCAGTGGCATTATTTGAATCCACTATATATTTTATGTGGGTATTTTTTTTTTAATTGATCAAAAGTGTAAGGCGTAAGATTTTCTTATGTTTATTGGTGGCCTAATAAGTTTAAGGTTCATAATTAATATTTAATTAATGATCAAATCTCATTCGTCTGATTGGTTACCTGATGGATATACTAAATTAAGTGAGAACCTCTATATATTGGTCCTCTCCCCATCCGTTAGGGTTACTGTATTTCTATTCTCTCTTCCATCACTAAAGACGACGGTAACGAAAGCTAGGGCAAGGGGCGAGAAATCAATTTCAACTAACGCTTCCGCTTCGTGATAATGACTTACGATTCAGGTCTATTTTCTGTAACAATTTTATGTAGGATTATCATGTTCAAGATCCTGATATGAATTGAGTTTATGATTACATGTGATATCAGAGCCTGAATTGATTGAACTGATAATCTTCATCAAAAAGAAAACATATTTATGAATATGTTGCTGTTATGAAACGTTTCTTCGGCAGCTAGAGACTCATGTTTAAAGCTTGTTAAATTCTGCTTTTGTGATATTAATGGATAATAAATTAATGGTAGGTGAATTAGACTTCTCTTATGTTAAGTTTAAAGTTTAAATACCGAAAGTATTCTGTATCTTATTTGCTTAAGTGAATTTGGACTAAAGCTTGATGACCTCCTTTTAATAAATAAAGTACAAACATCGTGATTTATTAATATTCATTGTTTTTATTGGTTTAAGCTTGATGTCTGTTATCATTCTCCCAAAGTGGCTTAAAATATGTTTTAGTACTTGAACAAATTTGCTGCTATAAATTGAGACTATCATTATGTGAAAGAATGTAATGTAACAGACGTAATATTAACTATGCCATAATGTCCTTATTCGGTTTCAACCTGACTGTATTTTTATTTATTTATTTGACTTTGTTCTCTTTAGCTTGAAGCCAGTTATTAATTATGAAGTGCTACACTAAATCTGTTCAGTACAACAAAATAAATCTTTTTGGGCAATAAAGTAATTTGTATTGGGCTATTAGTTGATAAAGCCATTAATTATTTATTTTATGCAAGTACGAATGTCCATATAGCTTGTTAGTCACCAAAGTGATCAAACTAGATTGTTTAAAGTTTTATGCAAGTACTAGTATATTCGTGAAAAATATGCATACATAAAATTATAATTTATCCATGAAATTAATGAAATGTCAATATGTCACGACCCAAAATTCACTAATCGTAATGGCACCTAACCCAACCCAACCCAACTCGCTAGGTAAGCCGACAAATATCTATTCGGTTCCACTAATTACCAAGGCAACTAAACAAAAGTAATTATTCAAATCTTATACATTTTCCGAGGACTAGTAGTACAAATCATGAGTTTCTAAGAATAGAGTTTACAAAGTGGAAATGAAATAAATACACAGTCTGTTTGAAAAGTACATAAACAACACAATTTAATCTAAGTCTACCTAGAGGCAGCAACAACATGGACGCGGGTACATCTTCAAATCCAGCAACCATCGAACACAGTGACGTTGCAGCCAAAATCTGCACGCAATGTGCAAAAGTGTAGTATCAGTACAATCGACCCATGTATTGAGTAAGTAACAAACCTGGCTTTAGGTTGAAAGTAGTGACGAGCTATCACAAGGTCGGATCTCATACCGGTATTCTACAACAGTTCACAACAGCATAGCACAAGAAGTAAAGAGGTATCTAAGAAGTAAAAGGGCTCAACCCCTTCACAGTTTCAGAAAAATAAGCATGCTTTTCAAATATATTAGTGAAACTCAGTTCGTTTGCTAAAAATGCCAAAAATACAGGTAAGTTTGAAAACTGTGATTTTTCTCAAAATCTTTTCAGCAATAAGTAAGAAGTTTCATTTTTCTTTCCAAACAAGTGCAAAAAACACCTCTCTGTTCCCACATACCAATGTGTGTAAAAAGTAATGAATGACGTGATACTATATAACATGAGGAAAAATGCATTTCTATGCATGTATGCCAAATGTGCATATCAAATGCGATGCAACTCAATGATAAAATCATATGCAAGCTCTCAGAGCATCAATTCACTCAGTCCTCCAATTACTCATATACAGCCCCTCGGGCAAACATCACTCATATATAGCCCCTCGGGGAATCATCACTCAATAGATACATGCGCTCACTTGGGGTGTGTACAGACTCCGGAGGGGCTCCTTCATCTCAAGGGCTATATTAAGCCAATCATGGCATAAATCAACAAACATGCTGCGGCGTGCAACCCGCTCTCAAAAATAAATATGTTCCGACGTGCAGCCTGATCCCATAAATAAACATAACAATCAGGCCCTCGGTCTCACTCATACATAATTCTCACAATCAGGCCCTCGGTCTCACTCAGTCATCGATCTCCCTAGTCTCTCTCTCTCCCGGGCTCAAAATGTCATGAAACTAGCCCGAATATGATGATATGATGTATAAATGAATAACAACAGAGACTGAGATATGATATGCATATGAGTGCGTATGACTGAGTATATAAAAAATGAAAGCATATAACTCCACGGCAAAATGACCTCAGTGGGTCCAATTAGTACCGGCATAAGTCTAAGCATGATATCTAGCATGATTGCCAGCTCAACTACTATCACATGGTGGAGACACAAATAACAACAAGATAGGGTCACTATACAGTGCCATGGGAACCTCATAGTCATAATTCACAAGGTGTACGTTCACACGCCCGTCACCTAGCATGTGCGTCACCTCAATACCAATCACATAACACATGTTGCGGGGTTTCATACCCTCAGCACTAAGTTTAGAAGAGTTACTTACCTCGAACGAGCCAATACCAATGCCGAGCAAGCCAAGCGATGCTCCAAAGATGCCATCCTGCGGCTCGAAACTGACCAACAACAATTCAAATACATCAAACAATGCTAAAGGAACCAATCCCGACCATAAAAGATCAAATCTTGAATCAAAGCTCGAAACCGGCCCAAAATCCCAACCCTGATCCGCACCTCGGAACCCGACAAAACTCACAAAATTTGGCAACCCATTCAATTACGAGTCCAACCATACTAGTTTCACCCAAATGACTCTAAATGGGTGTTCAAAACTCAAAAATTCATATTATGAAACTTTAGGCCAAAACCCTCAATTTCCTCATTAGAAATCATCAACCAAAAGCTAAAATCGCAGATAGATTCATGGAATATAATCAAAACCGAGTAGAGAACAGTTACCCCAATCCTTGTGATGAAGATTGCTCCAAAAATCGCCTTAATACGAGTCCCACATCTCAAAATATGATAAAAGAACAAAGCCTCGATTTACAGCATTCTGCCCAGCGATTTTCGCATTTGCGGAAAACTCGTCGCACTTGCGACCACCGCATCTGCGGTCAGATCTTCGCTTCTACGACCACACTCATCAGTCGACCCCCTCACACCTGCGGAACAATTTCCGTCCATGTGCACTCGCAGGTGCGATCTTTCCTCTGCATCTGCGATGAGCTCCAGCCATGACTTCTTGCGCATCTGCGACACATGGCTCGCACTGCGGCCATCTCAGATGCACAATACAAATCGCATGTGCGGAACACCAGAACCAGCAGCTGAAATACTGAAGAAATGATCCGAAATCAATCCTAAACACGCCCGAGCCCCTCGGGATCCCGTCCAATCATACTCACAAGTCACATAACATAACATAACACGGACCTACTCGAGACCTCAAAACACACATAACAACATCGAAGCGACGAATCACACCTCAATTCGAACCCAATGAACTTTGAACTTTCAAAATTCCAAAACACGTGCCGAAACATATCAAATCATCCCGGAATGAACTCAAAATTTGCACACAAGTCCCAAATGACATGACGAAGCTATTCCAACTCTTTGAACCACAATTTGAATCCTATATCTTCAATGTCAACTTCCGGTCAAACTTATGAACTTCCCAAGCCTTCAAATCTCCAATTTTTGCCAATTAGTGTCGAAACCTTCTAGAAACATCCAAATGCAAATCCAGGCATACGCCCGAGTCCAGAATAACTATCCGGACCTAACGGAACCATCAAAACTCCGTTCCGGGGTCAAATTATCAAAAAGTCAAACTTGATCAACTCTTTCAACTCAAAACCTCAACCATGAAGTTCATTCTTCCATATCGATTTCGAATAACCTGAAAACTAAACCGACAACTCACATAAGTCATAATACATCACACATAGATTCTCACGCCGTAGACTACCAAGCGTAGTGCAAATGCTCAAAACGACCGGTCGGGTCGTTACATCCTCCCTCACTTAAGCATACGTTCATCCTCGAACGTGCCGAGAGTTATTCTTCAAACCATCAATCCGCCACATAACCTTACCATGCACATACCCGGGGGTGATCCCACTCACCCTATCCCATATAGGTCTGATAACACAACATAACTGAAATTTCCTAATTCAACTCGGCCCATAAGCCTTAGAATCTAATTTCTACATCCGATATTCCTATAAGATCAGAATCTCATATCCACACACACTGTATAAGTCTGAACTAGTTGTATCAGGCCAAATTCATGACTCAGGTTGAAATCACATGATATACCACATAATTCAAACACTCATAGCGATAATTTCTAATCACAGTAGCTGCTCAAACAATTCAATGCCGGCAATACACCTTTTATCGAACGAAGCCCCATTATAACACCTTCATATACTGCCAATGATGAAAGAAACCCATAACCATTCATCGAATCAGCAAGTTGTGGAACCCCCTCTCCTTCGATAGGAACTATAGCAAATTTCTAAGCCGATTAACATCAAAATCCTTCCAATATACCGCGACCAAATCTGATAGCATCCATTCTAGATACGATGACCTCCTCCTACCTAACATAATCACTCTAGTGACATGACACCTCAATACAACTTAAGTCACAACCCGTGCAACCAATGCACCAAATAGCAACATTCCAAATGTACTCAACCCTGAAAATGCCTCAAACAAGAGGACTGTTTTGCCAGATTAACAAGTACCATCACAACACCATACTAAGATTCTAGCACACACCATAGAATAAGAACACACGAATCCAACAACAAGGATCATATCTCAACATAACTTCGCCGCAATGTCTGACCCCATCCAAACGATGGTCCATATCATATACATCGCTCCGCCTTACTCAAAATCAATAACCACGCGAAATTCGACATCAAGTACTCAAAGTGCATTACCATAACCACAGAGAATTGGACGATACAATGCCACACAAAACTCGAAAGAACATAAACAATACGCCCTCAATCACACAATACCCAATTACTCATCTCACTCAAATTCCGCTATAAGACCACTATAGAACTGCACCATGTGTGCCCAAAACCAACGAATCACAACTCCTCGCAGCATAGAAGAGTAACTCATAAATCATTTCAGAATACGAATAAGCTTAGCACAAAAACCGAATAACACGTCCTCAACAATAGCATTATGGAGCCAACCAATCTGACTCGGTGTAGAATAAACATCCTAATTGGGCCTACCGATGGACCCCCAAATCAACTCTGGTCACCCACGAATAGATAAATAACCCTTCGAAAGTCCACAATAATCGAATCACAACACACATTATCACTTAGCTAGCTTCGGCCACAACCTCACGGCCCACAACTATGAAACAATCTGCTCCTGAGAACTCCGGTCTCCAAACTCATAGAACACACGTATCACCATATATGATCCCAACTCCATCACTAGAATGTCTAAAACTTCTCCAATACACGATCATACCACGAGGAATACCTCTATAATCCTGTTGTTCCCCAAAGCAATATCCGCAGTCAATCAACCAGGAGAGTGTCGCAGAACCAATGAAGTTTCCATAAATCAAACACATTGCCCTTCCCGAAATATATACTCTCATCAAGTCATGCCAAGTAGTAACATCATTACCTAGTCATCTGAAACCGTCCATGCTGCCTACGAATTTCATGACCTTCCCTTCAAAACCGAATTGTGACCTTGCACCTGTAATTCTCAATACTACACAACACACCACACCCATTATGTCATCATATGAAAGATACGAAAATCTCAAAACCAACTCCGAGTCGCAAGGAACTACATACTCGATTAGCCAAGAACTTTCCATTTGATTTCATCCTGGGGAAATCACAATACCCAACATGCCCCACACACTAGTAGGAAATACACATATCAAATCGTGGTAGAAACTATCAAGAACTCTCCAAAATCCATTTGCACTTAACCAAACCGTCAGGACTGAATCCCTCCAACTCAACCAAGATATGCATGTCACCAAAACCTAAGAGCATTGTCACGAATCATGTGTAGAAACTCGCCACATCATAAGCACCCAAAGAACCGATCTTACCTATTACCATGCCGATCCAACCTACTACCGAGTTGTCCTATTTCTCCGATTTCCTTCTGAATTACCTTCAAATTGATTCTTCTCCTTTCCATAATACCACAATCCTCAACCAAAACTCACCACGCGAGACTCTAGCATAAAACCACACCGTCCTAAGGCTCATAAGTCGCTGAATGTTCTCTTAAGCACTCCAAAAGTACCACAACCCAAATACTTACTCTGAAGAGACTTCCTGCAAGTCTAAAGCCATTACCTTCACCTCCCTGATACTGATATGTAGAATCCATAATGATATAGAAACGCCACAAAGTCCTGACACCATCCAATGTAAATCTCAGTTTCTAGCCAAATACACATCTTGAAGGTTCCCAATTGTTACATATAAATCTTGAATCCATTAGAAACATTCTCGAGAGTCATTTGCTCTGCTCAAGTCTCAATTAATCCGACCAAACGGACGGGATGACCTGTGCCCCATTAGCATACCAACACCCAAGGGAGTAATCCACACTCCTAAGCAACCGAGTGAATCCTTATTTCGTGCACACTACATCCTTTACGAATAACAACTCAATCATTCAATGTTTTCATATACTTACCAAACATAATACAACCAGTATCAAGAAATTCCTTTACTCGCGTCATCCTCGATCTCAACCTTTACAAGTAATAATTGATTCACCAGTATACCTCAAACTGAAACCAATATAACACGTAATTGTGCAATAAACTTATCAATAGCAGATTCCGCCGCTTGGATCAAAGCCATAGATCAACACACACACAATAACTCACAATGATCATACTCTATTACTGCCACCATACCGCAGTGAGATTCAACTAAACCCTTCATAAGCTCAGGCAACACCACCCATCTAATACCTCAAATCCTCTGCAAATCTCGCATTCATCCTTGTAGCAGTCACACCAACTCTCATAAGCGACTCGAACTCAAATTGCAACACATATCATTCACTGGTAAATGAGAACTCGCTACAAAACAACATAAGTATCACACAACTTCATGACACCTCACAGGAGATAACCCCACCTGTTTAACCTCAAAATAGTATCTCTCTATACTCCTCCATAACCATAACTATTACGCAATCACTTTATCTCCCTGAGTCTGAACTCATAACACAACATGAAGATCTACTTCACTCTACAACTGAATTACATGAGAGGTCCTTCAACACACCCATAACTCGAGGCCATACGCCAAATCCATACAAAAGTCAAACACCCAATAGTGCTTGCTACATCTCTAGCAAACTCTTCTTCTCACATTCGAATAATCTGAACACATATCGCAATCAAATCATACTCACCACATAGTCATCCAGTCAAAAATCCCACCATTAAGGACACAAACGGACATAAGCCCCAAATGCACGTGCTCACACAATCGAATTTTTAGTGCTCAAGCCACAGACGAAAACCCGGCCCCAAGTCCTCCAGACTGGCCCATCATCAACATGCCAAAATCACACCTCGCACCTCAACCATAGAAATCATAAGCCGTCGATGCACAGCTGATGCCGAGTGCTCATGTGCGCATACGAATGCGTGGAAGGAATTCAAAGAGTTACGCTTCAAGCTGAATCAATGTCACACGACAAGGAAAGAAAGATGGGAAGTATATCCTAAATGTCCTGTAGCCTCTCGAAGATAGGTATGGACGTCATCATATCGATCTGCAAGACTCTACTGGACACTCGCCCATGACTTTTAGAACCCATTAAACTAGAGCTCTGATACCAATATGTCACGACCCGAACTTCACTAGTCGTGATGGCACCTAACCCAACCCGCTAGGTAAGCCAACAAATACCTATCCGATTCCATTAATTACCAAGGCAACTAAACAAAAGTAATTAATCAAATTTTATACATTTCCCAAGGACTAGTAGTACAAATCATGAGCTTCTAAGAATAGAGTTTATGAAGCGGAAATGAAATAAATACACAGTCTGTTTGAAAAGTACATAAACAACACAATTTAATCTAAGGCTACCCCGAATAATAGAGGCAGCGGCAACATGGACGCGAGTATATCTTCAAATCCAGCAACCATCGAACACAGCAACACTGCAGCCAATATATGCACGCAATGTAACAACCAACCCCATGTACTGAGTAAGTAACAAACCTAACCTTAGGTTGAAAGCAGTGACGAGCTATCAAAAGGTCGAGTCTCATACCATTATTCTACAACAGTTCACAACAACATAGCACAAGAAGTAAAGGGTATCTCAGAAGTAAAATGGCTCAACCAGTTCACAATTTCAGAAAAATACGCATGCTTTTCATATATTTTAGTAGAACTCAGTTCTTTTGCCGAAAATGTAAGTTTGAAAACTGTGATTTTTCTCAAAATATTTTCAACAATAAGTAAGACGTTTCATTTTTCTTTCCAAATATCAAGTGCAAAAACACCTCTCTGTACCCACATACCAATGTGTGTAAAAAGTCATGAATGACGTGATACTATATAACATGAGAAAAAATGCATTTCTATGCAGGTATGCCAAATGTGCATATCAAATGCGATGCAACTCAGTAATAAAACCATATGCAAGCTCTCAGAGATATCAATTCACTCAGTCCTCCCTATCACTCAATCCTCCCAATCACTCATATACAGCCCCTCGGGTAAATGTCACTCATATACAGCCCCTCGGGCAATCATCACTCAGTAGGTACCTACGCTCACTGGGGGTGTGTACAGACTCCAGAGGGGATCCTTCAGCTCAAGCGCTTATCAATCCAATCATGGCATAAATCAACAAACATATTGCACCGTGCAGCCCGCTCTAAAAAATAAACATGTTGCGACGTGAAGCCCGATCCCATAAATAAACATAACAAGCAGGCCCTCGGCCTCACTCATAAATATCCTCACAATCAATCCCTCGGCCTCACTCATAAATAATCCTCACAATCAGGCCCTCGGCCTCACTCATACATAATCCTCACAATTAAGCCCTCGGTCTCACTCAGCCATCGATCTCTCCAGTCTCTCTCTCTCGGGATCACAATGTCATGAAACTAGCTCGAATATGATGATGTGATATATCAATGAATAACAACAGAGACTGAGATATGATATGCATATGAGTGCGTATGACTTATTATATAAAATAATGAAAGCATATAACTCCACAACAAAAATGACCTCAGTGGGTCCAAATAGTATCGGCATAAGTCTAAGCATGATATCTAGCATGATTGTCAGCTCAACTACTATATCACATGGTGGAGACACAGATAACAACAAGATAGGGCCACTATATAGTGCCATGGGAACCTCAGAGTCCCAATTCACAGGGTATACGCCCACACGACCGTCACCTAGCATGTGTGTCACCTCAATACCAATGACATAACACACATTACGGGGTTTCATACCCTCAGCACTAAGTTTAGAAGAGTTACTTACCTCGAACGAGACAATACCAATGCCGAGCAAGCCAAGCGATGATCCAAATATGACATCCCTCGCGTTTCGAACTTCAAACGGCTCGAAACGGACTAACAACAATTCAAATACATCAAACAGTCTAAAGGAACCAATCCCGATCATAAAAGATCGAATTTTGAAATCAAATCCCGAAACTTGACCAAAATCCCAACCCGGGCCCGTACCTCGGAACCCGATAAAACTTACAAAATCCAACAACCCATTCAATTACGAGTCCAACCATACTAGTTTCACTCAAATCCGACTCCAAATGGGTGTTCAAAACTCAAAAATTCATATTATTAAACTTTAGGCCAAAACCCTCAATTTCCCGCTTAGGAATCATCAACCAAAAGCTAAAATCGAAGAAAGATTCATGGAATATAATCAAAACCGAGTAGATAACACTTACCCCGATCCTTATGATGAAGATTGCTCCAAAAATCGCCTTAGTCCAAGCCCCACATCTCAAAATATGATAAAGGAACATAAGCCTCGATTTATAGCATTCTGCCCAGCGATTTCCACATTTGCGGACAACTCGTTGCACCTGCGACCACCACATCTACGGTCAGATCTTAGCTTCCGCGACCACACTCACCAGTCGATCCCCTCACACCTGCGGAACAATTTCCGCTCCTGCGCATCCGCATGTGCGATGTTTCCTCCGCATCTGCGATGAGCTCCATCCATGACTTCTTGCGCATCTGCAACACATGGATTGCACCTGCGGCCATCGCACCTTTGCAATACCAATCTCATGTGTGTAACACCAGAACCGACAACTGAAATACTGAAGAAATGATCCGAAATCAATCTGAAACATGTCTGAGCCCCTCGGGATCCCGTCTAATCGTACCCAAAAGTCACATAACATAACACAGACCTACTCGAGACCTCAAAACACACATAACAACATCAAAGCAACGAATCACGCCTCAATTCGAACCCAATGAACTTTGAACTTTCAAATTTCCAAAACACGCGCCGAAACATTTCAAATCATCCCGGAATGAACTCAAAATTTGAACACAAAATGACATGACGAAGCTATTCCAACTCTCGAAACCACAATCCAAATCCGATATCTTCAAAGTCAACTTCTGGTGAAACTTATGAACTTCTCAAGCCTTCAAATCTCCAATTTTTGTCAATTAGTGCTGAAACCTTCTAGAAACATCCAATTGCAAATCGCGGCATATGCTCGAGTCCAAAATCACTATCCGGAACTAACAGAACCATCAAAACTCTGTTCCGGTTCAACTCAAAGCCTGAACCATGAAATTCATTCTTCCACACCGATTCCGAATAACCTGAAAACCAAACCGATGACTTAGATAAGTCATAATACATCACACGGAGCTTCTCACGCCCATAAACTACCAAGCAAAGTGCAAATGCTCAAAATGACTGGTCGAGTTGTTACACAATCATTAAAAATTAGTGGATAAATTAATTTCTACTATTGCTAGAGCTTAAGGATTTACCCAAAAGTGAATCAATTATTCGACAAATAGTGATTTCAAGAAGTTCCTGGGAAATCGGTGTGTATAATTTCAAGAAGTTGGATGTTTCTTGTGGCACCTTTCTTATTTGGTTAAAAAAGAAAGGTACATAGTAAGAAAGGTGCCACAAGAAACATCCAACTTCTTGAAATTATACACACCGATATTTGTGGACCCTTTGATGTTCCATCTTTTGGTGGAGAGAAATATTTTATCACTTTTATCGATGATTTTTCACGTTATGGATACATCTATTTGCTGAAAGAAAAATCTCAAGCAACAGATGCTCTCAAAGTGTTTGTTAATGAGGTTGAAAGACAATTAGATGAAAAGGTGAAATTATTAGGTCAGATAGAGGTGGTGAATATTATGGAAAATATAATGAATCAGGACAATGTCCAGGTCCATTTTCAAAGTTCCTCGAGGAACATGGTATATGTGCACAGTATGCTATGCCAAGAACACCTCAACAAGACGTTGTTGCAGAAAGGCGTAATTGAACACTTATGGATATGGTTAGGAGCATGATGAGTAATTCCTCATTACCCAAATCATTGTGGATGTATGCTCTTAAAACCGCTGTATATTTATTAAACAAGGTTCCTAGTAAGGTAGTTCCAAAGACTCCTTTTGAAATGTGGACAAGAAAGAAACCTAGTTTAAGGCACCTGCATGTTTGGGGTTGCCAGCGGAAGCTAGAGTTTATAATCCACCAGAAAAGAAATTAGATTCTCGAACAGTAAGTGGTTAATTTATTGGTTACCCAGAGAAATCTAACAGATATGTGTTTTACTGTCCAAACCATAGTTCGAGAACTGTTGAAATCGGTAATGCAAAATTCATTGAGAATGATGAAGTTAGTGGGAGTGTTGAAAAACAAAGTGTGGAAATAAAAGAGGTGAGGTCAGTAGTTCATTACCCACAAATGTGCCTACTTCCACACAAATACCAAATATTATTAGTTGTTGAAGAACACTTTGACAACACCGAGCAACATTTGGATGAAACACTTCATGAAGAAACTAACTCACAAATATCTGACACAAATGAACCACAAGAAATGCCATTAAGAAAATTCCGAAGAGTTAGAAAATTGGCTATTTCGGATGATTACGTGGTTTATTTGCAAGAGTCAGATTTTGACATTATTCTTAATAAGGATGCAGTTTCATTTTCATAAGCCATAGAAAGTAATGAGTCTGAAAAATGGATTGATTCCATGAAGGAAGAGCTAAAATCCATGGAATACAATAAAGTCTGGGATCTCGTTGAATTACCAGAAAGTTCTAAAAGAATCGGGTGTAGATGGGTCTTTAAGACCAAACACAATACAATTGGCAATATTGAATGATACAAAGCCAGACTTGTTTCCAAGGGTTATACTCAGAAAGGAGGCATTGATTATAAAGAGACCTTTTCACCGGTCTCAAAGAAAGACTCATCAAGAATTATTATGGCTTTGATGGCTCATTATGATTTAGAGTTAACATCAAATGGATGTGAAAACTGTCTTTTTTAATGGAGACCTCGAGGAGGAAGTTTATATGGATCAACCAGAGGGTTTCGAAACTAAAGGAAAAGGTCAAATAGTGTGTAAACTGAAGAAGTCAATATATGGATTAAAACAAGTTTCACGACAATGGTATATAAAGTTTAATAATACCATAACATCTTTTGGATTTGTGGAATATACCGTTGATTGATGTATATACCAAAAGATCAGTGGGAGCAAGTTTATATTTTTAGTCCTATATGTTGATGATATCCTACTTGCTGCTATTGATTTAGACATATTGCGTGATACTAAAGATTTTCTCTCTAAAAATTTTGAAATGAAAGATATGGGTGAGACATCCTATGTGATAGGAATAGAAATATTCTGTGATAGATCACAAATATTATTGGGATTGTCTCAGAAAGGCTATACTGAAAGAGTTCTAGGGAGATTAACATGAATAACTGTTCAGCAGGAATTGTTCCAATTCAAAAAGGGGACAAATTTAGTCTCATGCAATGCCCTAAGATGATGTAGAACGAAAAGAAATGGAATCAATTCTTTATTCTTCAATTGTTGGTAGTCTGATGTATGCTCAGACTTGCACAAGATCGGATATTAGTTTTGCGATCGGAATGCTGGGAAGATATTAGAGTAACCCAGGAATTGATCACTGGAAAGCTGCAAAGAAAGTTTTGAGGTACCTAAAAGGAACGAAGGATTACATGCTCATGTATAGGAGATCCAAGCATTTGGAAGTTGTTGGATACTCGGATTCAGATTTCGCTAGATGTATTGACACTAGAAAATCCACGTTTGGTTATTTGTTCCAATTAGCTGAAGGAGAAATATCGTGAAAGAGTGCCAAACAATCTGTCATTACTACATCCATGATGGAAGCAGAATTTGTGGCATGTTTTGAAGCCACAATTCATGCATTATGGCTGCAAAAATTTATTTCAGGACTTGGAGTTGTCGACACCATTACCAAGCCGCTGAAAATTTACTATGATAATTCTGCAACAGTATTCTTCTCCAAGAACGATAAGTACTCCGAAGGTGCCAAACATATGAAATTAAAGTACTTTACCGTCAAGGAGGAAGTTCAGAAACAAAAAATACCATTGAGCATATTAGAACAGATCTCATGATTGTAGATCCGTTAACGAAAGGTTTACAACCCCAAAGATATTTAAAGAACATGTACATAGAATGAGTCCTGGATGTATTTATGACCGATGTATTTATGATGTTTTGACACTCTAAGCTCCTTTACGTGTTTCTGATATACATTAGTGATTTCATGTTTCTCATAATGGTGTACACATTATTATTTTGAGATATTACAAATAAGTCTCAATGAGATATTATTGTGGACCATAATATTTTATAGCTTATGGACATGATACGATAAGTTACTAATGTTGTAGTATATGGAAGGGAAAATGTAGACAAATTATATATAACCGCCATAACTCACATTTTGTAGTTTATCGTATTATGGTATTTATGATGGACATTATAGAAGAGATTTGTTTATGCGCAACTAATGTTCCTATATTAAATATTAATATTATGTGATTATTGGGTAAAGTAGGAGAATGTAAGATTTTCTTACGTTTATTGGTGACCCAATAAGTTTAAGGCTCATAATTAATATTTAATTAATGATCAAATCTCATCCGTCCGATTGGTTACTTGATGGATATACCAGATTAAATGAGAACCTCTATAAATTGGTACAATATTTTCTATTCTCTCTTCCATCACTAAAGACCGCGGTAACGAAAGCTAGGTCAAGGGCGAGAAACCAATTCTAACTAACGCTTCCGCTTCGTGATAATGACTTATGATTCAGGTATGTTTTCTGTAAAATTTTTATGTAAGATTATCATGTTCATGTTCAAGATCCTGATATGAATTAAATTTATGTTGTATAAGGTAGTTCAGTTTATTGTGTTACTAGATAACGAGAGCATAATTCAAATAATCCTCTTACGTTTCTCAAATTATTCCGATGGCATTAAGAGGAACCATCACAAGATAAATTAAGCAACTAAAGACAAAAGATTGGAGGTAGGTTTCTGGATTTTTTTTCTTTTTAAAGAACATGTATATAATTAGGTTCAATTTACAACTACTGTTATCATGAAATATGAGTTGGTTAGTAACCAAGTAGACAGCGCCATTAAAGTTGAACGATTGTTGACTGATTCTTCTAATTTATATTTTGAGCTTCTCCTCTTTCTCTGTTTTTTTCTTTTTTTATCGTGAATGGAAAAAGAAAAAGAGAAAAACAAGAAGAGGTTATATGCGTCTAGAAATGATAGGTATTTAGCAAGTGCCAAGTTCTTTGAGGATTACAAACAAGAAAGAGGTGAATCATTTAATGATGGAGAAATTAAGCAACTTAATTAACTTTTAATTAGGTCATATTATCTTATACGGTCTCAGAAATTTTACCAATCATAAAAGGATAAGATATGTTTGTCAAAGCAACGTGAACATTCATTTGATGTACTCTGAATGGTAAAATTCTCACCACTTGTTTTGTCCAGTTTGAGAATATTACTACAAATTTCAATTATAATTCCACTAGATTTTTAACCTCAAAATCAAGTATCTTTTTGGGGTCAGCTAATTCCACTTGGTACTATCAAGATTCCTCCACCCTTAACAAAGTTCTTGTGTTCGAGCCCAAAGAATAAAAGAATCCTAATAAAAAGCACTTTCTCTTTTTATTAGACGTTACACCATGCGAATCTGGATTAATCGGAACCCATGTACTAGTATCGAGACTCCTAATAAAATCCAAAAGAATTCTACTTGGCCGGAAGGGGAACTCTGAGTTATGAGTTATGGCCAAGTTTCTCAAATAAAAGTACTCCTGATGTAGTTGTGCTTACCCACTCTCCCCATCTATTGCAGAAGGATCTTTTACTGGTCTAGGTGCATCTTATGCATAGATTGGCTGATTATTTTATAACTTGGGTTATTTCCTCAATCAACAAATGTATATTATCCTTTTCTTGAAACTTAATTATGTGCTTTACATTTACTTAAAACTTTTCTCTTTATGATGCAAATCGGCTTTCAATTTCATGTATAAAGCGCACAAGTTCAGGTTACAAGGCTAACCTAGTTTTAGTCTCAAACTACCACTTTTAAGTTTAAGCCTCCTAAATTTATTTCTGAACCGTTTTTGGTATTGCACCAGGCACCAGTCATTTCATTCCGCACATTACTCTAAACTGAGACAAGAATCACACTAGCTTTGTAATGAAAAACTACAGCTATACAATAAGCTCTTAGAGCATTACTTGTCCGAAGAATGCTTATATATGACATTCATACATTAAATGGTAGGCACATAACAAAGCGATGTCCAATCTCTCTTGATTGTTCGATCACTTGAATAGGATGAGATTGATTGATCCACCTCTACTCGCATATGCTTAATGCTCAATGAGACACCAGTATTCCAAAATCTACATCGATGTAAGAAAATATTTTTATTGCTCCACAATGATCTGGCCTGTGGCATGTCCATCAATCATCTTGGCCCAAGCATCTTGAGCTTTGCTTAGAGGATGTTTGGAGTCAACCACAGTCTTAAACTTCCCTTCCTTCACCAACCTAACAAGCAAGTTCAGTTCCTTATCTCCTTTAGGAATCAAAATAAATCGCAGCAACTGCTTTTTGGAGAAGGTTAGTTTCTGAAATACATAGGTGCATATTGCACTAGGTCCAGGAGTCAGATCAATAACCTTACCACTGGCACTCAAATTAGGCTCAAATCTTGACCAGGGAATGTCTTTAGCACAGTGAACCACTGCATCATATTTCTGTCCAGATGGACTCTTAAGGGTTGCGCCTTCTGGCATCTTGTAATCAAGAACCTCATCTGCTCCTAAGCTCTTTACAAATTCAATGTTACGAGCACCACATGTCCCTGTAACATGTGTATTACCTAGCTTTGCCAATTGAACAGCATAGTGTCCAACACCACCCGAGGCAGCCGTGACAAGAATGTTCATACGCGGTCCACTTCCATCTAGTTTTATTCCAGCAACATCAACAAGGGCCTTGTGTGCTGTAAGAGCAGCAATTGGAAGACATGCACCTTCAGCAGCCGATACATTTTCTGGCCTTGGAACAGTCATCCTTTGTGACTGCATATTCAGCCAATCCCCCTCCTATCTGTTATCAAGCACATGAGTATATCTATGTTACAACTATCACACAAGAGTTTTTGTATTTCGTGCACTGACAGTGCAAAGAATTTTTATGCTATCAAGTTAAGTTGGTTCACAACAACAAGTAACTCGCCATATCAAGACTGATATGGTAAATTGAAGAAATAGTATAATATCTGCAATAACAGGTTAAATTGCATTGACAATAGATTCTTTAGATTGTCAACATATATAACTTAAAATCATCATACTAAGGCAAAAAGATCAAGTTGATGAGGTTACTTTCTAATAATGGTAGCAGCGACCAAAATAAAATAAGATACAGAGACGATTATTTTTGGGACTTGTGTGTAAATTTAGAACATTCAAGCTCTCCCTTGCAACTGCTTTTTCAGCCAATTCACCTCCTATCTGTTATCAAGAACATAATATTATTACGTTACAACTATCATACCTGAGTTTATATTCTGTGCACTAACAGTGCAAAAAGTTTTTACGCTATCAAGTTAAGTTGGTCTACAACAATGGCTAACTCTCTATATTGCGTAAAATCTTGTAAAATTGAATTGACTTAATAATTCTTTGTACTAGTCAGCGTATATAACTAAACTCAACAAAAAGGTCAAGTTGATGAGGATACTTTCATATTAATAGTAGCAGAGACCACAATAAAATAAGATAAAGTGACAGTTGGTTTTGTGATTTACAACTTATTTAGATGGTTGTTACCCATCGTTTCATAATGTATATTATAAATGTTTGGATAAATATGCAAGACTAACATAATGAAAACAAATCAAACGAAAAGCAATTAGACTTGCAAGAAGATTAAGAATAGCCACAACTTTGTCACCAGCCTTGAATTTTACAACACTAGATCCAACCTCTACAACCTCCCCTACTACATCAGTACCTGCTCCTCAAAAAAATGCAGTATTAAAAGTGTATAAGATAAATAGTGGAAGACTATAAAGGATGAGCTAGAAAGGGTTAGGGCCTCTTGGTAGATGTGAAGAATTATTGAAATTACCAGGTATAACAGGAAATTTGCGAGTAACAAAAGGACGATTGACACCGTTCTGAAATCTCAAGTCTAATGGATTTAAGATTGTAGCCTCCAGCTTTAACAATACCTCATCCTTGTCTGGAGTAGGCACTGGAACTTCAACATGCTGCAACAAAGCAATATATGACGAAACCTCTTTGCATTCTTCAAAAAATTACAATCTCTGTATAAATACTTTTCCATGTAACATAGGCATTATTCATGACACTTGCATAAAATAGAAATTAAAATTCTTATGCTCCAGTTAACAGTCATAGAATTTGTTACATTAAGAAGTGGGACTAATAACCTAGAAAATAAGATTGATATGCTTAAAAAGATTTCTCTATTTCCAATATATACAAGATAAATCCTTAATTGTACTTCCATCCAAAGGAACGGAGAGAAAGTACCTTCAAGCCAGCAGCTCCACCTCCATAAGAATCGTACTGCACGGCGCGCATTAGCTTCACTGCCATACCAGTTACCATTTCACCTCATTGTCTTATTTCTTCAGCGGCAGTATTTAAAATGATTGAGGACGAACATTAAGCAATATCTTGCATTTAAATGGTTGAAAAGTGGTGCTAGTCAGCGTTTCCTCCCCTTCCTAGTGTTTTCATAGTCAACCGTGTATAGTCGTTGACATATCCCTTGTCACTAAGGTCGAAAATTATATTGAAATTGCTTTCACTCCTCGAAATATATAGTCAATTGTTGCCTTGTTGGAATGGTGTACCTTGACTACTTCAATTGGATTATCAACCAATTGAATCCATTCTCTTGAACATCAACTTCTGTATCCAAATGTAATAAATATATTAAACAATTTAAGACAGGTGATCACAAATGCGGAATTAGATAAATTAACCATGAACTATTACTACCATCCAGAACTGGTGTCATAATTTACGAACATGCTATGAATATCTACAAGTATTGGTCCGAAAGAAAAATACATCTCTCTCGAAAGAAAATAAAACAGCAATGTAGAACATAGGAGGGGACGCCAGGGCCTGCGGACGCCTGCAGGACTACCTTGGATTTCTTGGACGAATGTCTGCAACCGACCTCTCGATCAACCACAATCAGCTCCAAAATCTGCACAGAAAGTCCAGAGTGCAATATCAGTACAACCAACCTCATGTACTGGTAAGTGCCGAGCCTAACCTCGACTAGGTAGTGACAAGGCTACGGCGGGGCGTTTATAATATAACCTATATACAGTTTATAATAAAGCAAAACGGAAGTACAGAATGAAACGGAATAGTAAATTGCAGTAAATAAATACGGGACCCAGTTATCTTGCTAGTACTCAGCTATAACCAATCCTTAAGCGAGTTTCAATGCTCCAGAACAAAATCACAGTAGAAGCAGAATACATAAACAACAAATGATGCGGCGCGCATCCCGATTCCACCATATAATCAGTAACAACATGAACATTCACCCTTATTACTCCTGTTGCGGCGTGCAACCCGATCCCACCATTCTAACCTTATTACTCCTCAATATGTCACCCTTATTCCTCCTGTTGCAGCGTGCAACCCGATCCCACCTGTCCACCCTTATTACTCCTTATTGCGGCACGCAACCCGATCCCACCAGACAATCACCAGACACACAATAAGAACAAGTATTTCACAATTAAGCTGAAAACCCTCCACAACATTTATGCCTCAAACCAATGCAAACGAAAATCTAGATAATTATGAAACCTCATCAATTAATGCTACACAGCGAGCCCAATCAAAAATGTACCATGAAACACCGATAAACCAATCTTAAACTAATTATGTAGTAACATGAACTATGGAACAATTTATACCTTCAATAAAGAGAACAATATCTAATAAGAAGCAATTAAACATGGAAGCACCAATGAGCATGTAACAGTTAAGGCAGGAAAACAATATATATTAGGAACGGGGAAGGGAACAGGCTAAACAGATAGTTTGTCGGTGCATAGGTACTCGTCACATCACCTATACGTCACACATATGAAATTTCACATAGCAACTAAGTTGGGGATTCCTAATCCCTCAAGTTGAAGTTAGACCAAATATTTACCTCAATCTGATGGCCAACTCAACGCTCAATTATCACTTTTCCTCTATTTTCCACCTTTGGACCACTCGTATCTAGCCAATATCAACTTAATAACATCAATTATCACTAAAGGAAACAACTTTAATGACTAATTACAGATTTCCCAAATTTTCCCAAAACTAAGGCTAAAAATTGACCCGGGCCCGCTTGGTCCGAACTCGAGGTCCGGACCAAAATCCATCTACCCATTCACCCTTGAGCCCGAATATGTAATTAGTTCCAGAATCTGACCCCAAATCGAGGTCTAAATCTCCAAATTTGTAAAATTTCCAATTCCTGTAAAATTCCTAATTTCTACCCTTGAAGAACAAGATTTAGGCCTAGAAATCCAATGGGTGTTGATGGAAGTTGAAAGGAATGAGTTTAAGAACACGAACCTATGATATGGTGTTGAATTCCCACTTCAAAAATCGCCCAAGGTCGAGTTCTATAGAAGAAATATGAAATTTTGGTCAAATCCCCATGCTGGTTCTGTTTCTAAGACGCTGGACAGGCCTTCATCGCATTCGCGAGAGGCCTGTCGCGTTCGCGATACACAGCAGCCTAAGGCCTTCACGTTCGCGTAAGGAAACTACCCCCAAGCCATCGCGTTCGTGACCCAGTGGTGGCATTCGCGTAGAAGAACGTGACTGCCCTCCCCCAGGTCCCTTAACCATCTTGTTCGCGGGAGACTGATCGCGTTCGCGAAGGGTACCACCCCCTGTGCTTCGCATTCGCGAAGAAGAATTTTCCCCTCAGCCTGGTTTACACTTCGCGATCGCGTAGCACAAAATACCTGTGCACCAACAACAACAAATTCAACAGAATTCTCTAAGTCTGAAACATCCCGAAGCCTACCCGAAACTCACCCGAGCCCTCGGGGCTCCAACCCAAACATGCACGCAAGTCTAGAAACATCCTACGGACTTGCTCGTACGATCAAATCACGAAAATAACACCTAAACTATGGATTTAGCATCAAAACTCATGAATTTCTCAAGAACACTTCAAAATTACTATCTTCTCAACCGGACGTCCGAATCACCTCAAATCAATTCCGATTTCTACCAAATTTCACAAACATGACTTAAACATTATAATAGACCTACATCGGGCTCCGAAACCAAATACGGGCCCGATACCATCAAAATCAAGCATAAATCACATATTTGAAAACCATAAGTTTTCTGAAATTCAATTTCAGCCAAAAATTCGTTTCTCGGGCTATGGACCTCGAAATTTGATTCCGGACATACACGCAGATCCCATATTTTATTACGGACCCACCGGGACCTTCGGAACAGGCTCCGGGTCCGTTGCTCAAAACATTGACCAAAATAAACTAAAAATTATTTTAAATTTCTAAATATTATTATTTCTTCTGTTTTTTATATAAATTCTTTCCGGAATTATGCCCAGAATGCGCATGCAAATCGAGGAGGAAAATTATAATATTTTTAAGGTTGATAAGCGTGGAATAATGTCCTAAAAAACAAGGTGACCCCCTGGGTCATCACAATCTCCACCTCAAAAACAAGCGTTGGTCCTCGAATGGACATAAAAAGTACCTGAACTGGCGAACAAGTGGGGATATCTACTCCGCATATACGGCTCAGACTCCCAAGTAGCTGCCTCAGTAGGCTGAACTCTCCACTGCAATCGAACTGAAGGATAATTCTTTGACCTCAGTTGTCGAACTTGTCGGTCTAGAATGGCTACCGGCTCCTCCTCATAAGTCAAATCCTTGTCCAACTGGACAGAGTTGAAATCCAACACGTGGGACGGGTAACCATGATACTTTTGGAGCATGGACATATGAAATATTGGATGAACTGATGATAACCCTGCAGGAAACGCAAGTCTATAAGCCACCTGCCCCACTCTCGCGAGAATCTCAAATGGCCCGATATACCTAGGGTTCAACTGCCCTTCTTCCCAAACCTCATGACACCCCATCATGGGCGATACCCGAAGCAATACTCTCCCTGACCATGAATACCTCATCACGAACTCTACGGTCGAAATAACGTTTTTGCCTGGACTGAGCTGAACGAAGGAGATCCTGAATAATCTTAACCTTGTCCAAGGCCTCCTGTACTAAATCTGTACCCAACAATCGAGCCTCCCCCGGCTCAAACCACCCAACTGGCGACCTACATCATCTACCATATAATTCCTCATAGGGAGCCATCTGAATGATCGACTGGTAGCTATTATTGTAGGCGAACTCTGCAAGGGGCAAACACAGGCGCGGAGCATACTCCAATATATGAATAGTACGCTCGAAGTGTCCGTCCTTCTGAGGATGAAATGATGTGCTCAACTCGACCCGTGTACCTAACTCACGTTGTACTGCCCTCCAGAAATGCGAGGTAAACTGCGTACCTCGATCAGAAATGATAGATACGGGCACACTGTGAAGACGGACGATCTCCCGAATATAAATCTCTGCTAACCGCTCCGAGGAATAGGAAACTGCCACATGAATGAACTGTGCTGACTTAGTCAGCCTGTCCACAATAACCCAAAAAACGTCGAACTTCCTCTAAGTCAGTGGGAGTCCAACAACAAAGTCCATAGTTATACGCTCCCACTTCCACTCAGGAATCTACATCTGCTGAAGCAAACCACCGGGCCTCTGATGCTCATATTTCACCTGCTGACAATTCAAGCACCGAGCCACATATGCTTCAATATCCTTCTTCATCCTCCTCTACCAATATGCTGCCGAAGGTCCTGCAACATATTGGAAGCGCCCGGGTGAATAGAATACCGAGAACCGTGAGCCTCCTCAAGGATTACTCACGAAGCCCATCAACATTAGGCACAAATACCCGACCCTGCATCCCCAAAACACCGTCATCTCCAACTGTGACCTGCTTGGCACCATTGTACTGAACTGTGTACCTAAGGACCATCAAGTGTGGGTCATCATACTGCCGATCTTTGATACGCTCAATAAAGGAAGACCGAGTGACGATACAAGCTAGAACACAGCTAGGCTCTGAAATATCCAAACTTACAAACTAATTGGCCAAAGTCTGAATGCCTGAAGCTAGCGGCCTCTCACCGAAGGGAATGAAAGCAAGGTTGCCCATACTCACTGCCTTCCTACTCAATGTATCGGCCACCACATTGGCCTTTCTCGGATGATACAATATAGTGATATCATAGTCTTTCAATAGATCCAACCATCTCCTCTGCCTCAAATTGATATCCTTTTGCTTGAACAAATACTGAAGGTTGCGATGATCCGTGAAAACATCACACGACACGCCATAAAGATAGTGCCTCCAAATATTCAGCGCGTGAACAATGGCTGCCAACTCTAAATTATGAACATGGTAATTCTTCTCACGAACCTTCAACTGCCGAGATGCATATGCAATCACCCTGCCTTCCTGTATCAATACTTCTATGAGCCCAACACGGGAGGCATCACAATATACTGTGTAAGATCCTGAACCTGATGGTAATACCAATAATGTTGCTCTAGTAAGAAATGTCTTGATCTTTTTGAAAGCTCAGCTCACACTCGTCCGACCACCTGAATGGGGTGGTACCCTTCTGGGTCAACCTGGTCATTGGGGCTGCTATAGATGAAAACCCCTCCACAAACCGGCAGTAATAACCCGTCAAACCCAAGAAGCTCCTGATCTCCGTAGCTGAAGTGGGTCTAGGCCAGTTCTTGACTGCCTCAATCTTCTTAGGATCCACCTGAATACCCTCTGCTGACACGATGTGACCTAAGAAAGCAACTGAATCCAACCAAAACTCGCACTTCAAAAATTTAGCATACAACTGACTGTCCCTCAAAGTCGGAGCACTATCTGGAGGTGCTGCTCATGCTCATCCCGGCTGCGGGAGCATATAAAAATGTCATAAAAAACATAATCACAAAGCAATCCAGGTAAGGCTTGAATACGCGGTTCATCAAGTCCATAAATGTTGCTGGGGCATTAGTCAACCCAAAGGACATCACAAAAAACTCATAGTGCTCATATCGCATCCGAAAACTATCTTAGGGACATCAGAGGCAACCCCGACGTGGCTAAGGTCACCGTCTTGGCATGATAGTCCAAGATAGCATGATAAGGTGACAGCCAATCCATGCCTAATATAACATCGAAATCGACCATATCAAGAAGCACACTGGTCTCTAGACCCCCAATAGCGACCACACACGAGCGATACACACGATTTACGATGATAGCATCCCCAATGGGCGTGGACACATATATAGGGGCGGTCAAGGAATCATGGGGCACAACCAAATATGAAGCAAAATAATATGACACATATGAGTAAGTAGACCCCAGATCAAATAGAACTGAAGCATGTCTATTGCAAACTGAAACAGTATCTGTGATAACAACATCGGAGGACTCATCCTCAGGCCTATCTGTAAAGGTATAACATCGGGGCTGGGCCCCACCACTCTAAACCATATCTCTGGGACGACCTCTGACTGGCGGTCCTCCACCTCTGGCGGTCTGACCTCCACCTCTAACAATCTGTCCCCTTCCTCTGGCTACCTGACCCCTACCTCTGGCTGGCGGAGCAGGCGGTGCAACAGCAGGTGCCGGAACCATGGCACGAGAACTCCGGTACTGAGGCTGAACACCCAACAATCTCGGATAGGCGCTCCGAATATGCCCATAGTCACCACACTCAAAGCATCCATCCTGTTACTATTGCTGTGAAAACTGAGACTGACCCTGATGAGTCGGCTGACCACGATAGTAACTCTGAAGAGGAGATGCTCTGATTGGAGCTGGTGGTGCACTATAGGTTGGCTGAGTAGAAGGAGGCACATAAGAACCATGACTCCCAGACGCACTGTGAGATACCTGAAGTGCTGAATGAAATGGCCTAGGAGGATGGCCTCTACCAAAAACACCCTTGCCTCTAGATGAGGCACCGCTGAACATACCGGAATGATGAGGTCTCTTATCGAACCCCTGACCTCCCAATCCTAAGAACCATCTCAACTCGCCGGGCTACATTGGCCGCATCCTGAAAAGAGATCTCGTTCCTTGTCTCCTTAGCCATATGCAATCTGATAGGCTGAGCAAGACCCTCAATAAATCTCCTAACCATCTCTTTGTGTGTGTGTGTGTGTGTGCGGAGCAGATGAATAGCATGACGGGCCAAATCCACGAACTGGGTCTCATACTGAGTAATAGTCATGCCACCCTGCTGGAGACGCTCAAACTGACGACGACGCTCCTCTCTCGTAGTAATAAGCAGAAACTTCTCCAAGAAGAGATGTGAGAACTGATCCCAAGTGAGGGCAGGTGACCCAACTGGTCTAGTCAATAAATAATCTCTCCATCATTTCTTGGCAGAACCGGTCATATGAAAAGCAGCAAAGTCGACCCCATTGGTCTCCAAAATACCCATGTTCTGAAGAACCTCATGGCAGTTATCAAGGTACTCCTGGGTATCCTCTAAAGTGGCACCGCTGAAATAAACTTGGAAAAGCTTGATAAACCTATCCAATCTCCATAAAGCATCGGAGGACATAACTGCCCCATCAACGGGCGGTGCTGCAGCAACTGGCTGAACTACCCCAACTAGATGAGCTTCTAGGGTCTGAAACTGGGGAGCCATATGCTCCGGAGTGTGGATGGAAGAAGTCTGGGATCCTCCTCCAGCCTGAGATACGACTGGTGCCACAGGGAATGCACCAGTATGGGATACACTCTCCATAAGTCCCACTAATCGGACCAAAGCATCCTGAAGCACCGGGGTAGCAATAAACCCCTCTAGGACCTGAGCTAGTCCCACCGGAACGATATGAGGTGGAGCCTCCTCATCGAACTCAACCTGAGGCTCCACGGTTGGGGCTACTGCTCGGGCTCTAGGTTGAACCCTGCCCCTGCCTCGGTGTGATGACCCAAATGGGTCATCTTATGATTTAAGACTCTACTCCGGGCTCGTTAGCCTTAAACACATTATTTATTCACCTCGATTTGTATGCAGTCCGGGTGTGAATCTAGAAAGCCTTATGTGAAAATATATTAAATGATAATTTTGAGATTTAAAAATGACTTTTAGTTGACTTTGATCAACATTTTGAGTAAACAGACCTGCACTCGTGTTCCGACGGTCCCGAAAGGTCCGTAGTATAACATAGGACTTGGGCGTATGCTCGGAATCAAATTTCGAGGTCCCTAGCTCGAGAAATGAATTTTTGATGAAAATTGTTAGACTGAAATTTAAAATGATTTAAAGAAATTGATTAATGTTTGAACTCGTTGGTATCGGGCTCGTATTTCAGTTCCGGAGCACGGAATAAGTCTATTATAATGTTTAAGTCATGTTTGTAAAATTTGGTAGAAATCAGAGTTGATTTGGCACGATTCGGACGTCCGGTTGAGAAGATAGTAATTTTGAAGTGTTCTTGAGAAATTCATGAGTTTTGATGCTAAATTTGTAGTTTTAGGTGTTATTTTAGCGATTTGATCGCAAGATCAAGTCCGTAGGATGTTTTTAGACTTGCGTGCATGTTTAGTTTGGAGTCCCGAGGGCTCGGGTGAGTTTCAGGTAGGCTTCAGTATGTTTTAAACTTAGAAATTCTGTTGTCTTTGTTGTTGCTGGTGCACATGTGATTTGTTCTTCGCGATCACGAAGTGTAAACCAGGCTGAGGGAAAAATTCTTCTTTGCGAATACGAAGCACTGGGGGGTGGTACCCATCGCGAACGCGATCAGCCTTCCGCAAACGCGAAAGGTTAAGGGACCTGGGGAGGGGAGTCACGTTCTTCTACGCGAATGCGACCACTGGGTCGCGAACGCGATGGTCAGGGGGACAAACCATCGCGAACGCGTAGTCCATCTGGATGCAAAGCATCATGAACGTGACAGGTCCTTCGCAAACGCAAAGAAGATCTGTCTAGCGAATTAAAAACAAAACCTAAAATAGGAATTGTCCATTCCCTCATATTTTTCAAACCAAGAAGGCTTCGAGGCGATTTTCAAAGATAATTTCTTCCCCAAAGTGTTTAGTAAATGATTCTAAACCACTCTCTCCCAATTACCCATTATTTTTCATCAATTTTCAACCAAAAATCTAGGGTTTTCATGGTAGAAATTAGGGGGTTTGGGTAGAATTAGGAAATTTTGTATAATTGAAATTTAGACCACGAATTGAGGTCGAATTTTGAAACTTATTACATATTCGGGCTCGGGGGTGAATGGGTAATAAATTTTGGTCCGAACCTCGAGTTTGGACCAAACGGGCCCAGGGTCAGTTTTTAACTTTTTTTTTGGAAAAATTTGGGAAATCAGTGATTATTCATTAAAGTTGATTCATTTAGATACAATTGATGATATTAAACTAATTATGATTAGATACAAGTGGGTTGGAGGTGAATTCTAAAGGGAAAGTTGTACTTGAGCAGTGAGTGGCCTGCGAAATCGAGGTAAGTGTTGTGCCTAACCTTAGCTTGAGGGAATAGGTTGTTACACCCCACGTTTTCGTACGTGAAAGTAAGACATAAGTAAATTGATGAAAGTTCAAAAATGAGATATTAAATTCCCTATTTTCGTACGTTAAAGACTTGTCGTAAGTTAATCGACGTAAGTTTGGGAATGAGATTTATTTTGGGATTATAATCATCATGCTATTTCAAACAAGTGATAAGTAAATTCATGAAGGTGAGAGGGTAAGTGAATCGAAGAAAATGAGTCTCATCGAAGTTTGATAGTTTGGGATAAAATATGGTCCAAGCTATAATACCCGATATTTATGGACTAGTACCATACAAGGTACCACATGACCATGATTGTGAGGTGTATAAGGTATGTTAAAAGTGAGTAGTATTTTAAGTAAGTGGATAAAATTCTTAATTATGTGGGTAATTGGTTAATTATTAGATAATAAGATATTACCTAGTTAATTAATAATTAGTGGTTGTCTTTGGATAAAGACTAAGGTCTTTGGATAATAATTAAATCAACCCACGTGGAAGCCACATGCAAATGCCTTAAGTGATTCATATACACATTATGTGACTCTTATACCATTTTAGTAAAAGGTGAGTCAATAGTCTTATTGAGTGCTTGAGAATAAACTAAAGAACACTTGAGAGACACGGTTTCCAAGAGGTAAATCTATGACAAAAAAGGAGAATAACCATTTGGATGAAATATGCTTATAAATTGATGATTAACATTTAGGTAGTATGTTTCCAGAACTTATCTGTAAGATTTGGCTTATCATCCTTTTCCATTTCTACTATTGATCAATGGATATCACGCAAGGATTCAAGAATTCAAGGATTCTAGCAAGAAAATTACTTAAGCATCTTAGCAACGTGACTCTAAAGAAGTCCGGTATGATATTTCTCAAAAATATCATACGAATTTTTTCCTACTCCAGGTATGTTAAGGCTATCCCTTCTTTCTTTTTGGCATGATCTATACGAACGAAACGAGAAAATGCACAACTTCCATAATATACTCTATTCGTAGAAATACTAAAGATGTGTATGTCTCCCATGTGTCATATTATTCTATCATCTGTTCATAGGTCTCAGAATAATACGCAGTTGAAAAAGTTTATTCGGAAGGAATATTGAGATTATTACATATTTTTCATGCATTTCATTCATTTATACATGTGCATTGACCCATGACCAGATGGCGTTATATACGCATATATATGTATGTATATATATATGTATATGGGATATGGTAAAGGTTATGGTGTTATATACGCATCACCACCTGATCAGCTGGTATACGTTGATGATTTTGCCCACAGTGGCCGAGATGATATGATGGGATGCCCTCAGAGGCCTGATGATGTTATGAAACATGTACCTATGCACGACATAACATTCATATGCATATGCATGACCCTATAATTATTTCATGATTTACAGAGTTATCCAGACTTACAGGTCGAGTTTACGTTATATTTATTCCATGTCTGCGATGTATTTATTATGTGCCTTACATACTCAGTACATTATTCATACTGACGTCCCTTTTGCCTGGGGACGCTGCGTTTCATGCCCGCAGGTCCCGATAGACAGGTCGAGAGTCCTCCATGTAAGCTATCAGCTCAGCGGAAGATGTTAGTGTGCTCCATTTGCTTCAGAGTTGCTTGTTTGGTTAGTATGATTTAGACCTGTATTGTTTGGTAAGGGGGGACTCAATCCCAACCTTTATGGAAGTTATGTATTCTTAGAGGCTTGTATACATATGTCATGTACGTAAAAGATTGTATGGCCTTGTCGGCCTATGTTCAGTATACGAGTGGTTATTTTGGTCTTATATGCACGTATGTCTTATGTATAAGTTGGTATTGCACGTTTCATTCTAGTTATCCTACGACAGCCTTTCTGTCTCATTTACTTTTGATATCATGATATGAAAAGATACGTTACGTTGGCACTCAGTTGACTAAGGTATCGGGTGCCTGTCGCGGCCCATCGGTTTGGGTCGTTACATAGGTATTGTGTGATTACTTGCTACGTGTTTTGTTGTTGAAAGAGATGTATAGGTGAGGTGACGAGTACCTATACGTTGTAGTCGAGCCATAAAATGCGAGTGAAAGTCCATTCTTGTTATTCTTGTAGTCTTAAAGTCTATTATCCATGCTATTGTTGCTATTTGGGAAAACTGTATCCGGTTCCACCGAGATGGATAACATTATGAACATTGATTCGAGGCTGAGACGTTAAACTGTGAAGGTAATTATGATGAAATACTGATTTCTTGTGAAAATATCTCTTTATCTTTTGTTACTGATTCTGTGATTGGTGAGGAAGATTGTAAAGCACATAGGGTGATGCCGTGCCAAATTTATTTATATGGTGAGGAAGAGTGTAAAGCACGAAGGGTGATGTCGTGCATAATTTATTTATATTATGAGGTCGAGTGTAAAATCACGAAGGGTAATGCCGTGCATTATTATTTATAATCTGGTGAGGATGAGAGTAAAAGCAAGAAGGGTGATGCCATTCATTCCTATTTGTTATTTGGTGAGGCTGAGAGCAAAAGCACGAAGGGTGATGCCATGCAGATTTTCTTTCTATTTTAGTTTCTTAATTTGTTTGTTTGTTAATCACTGTTTATTTCTGCCTTCTAGTTGTTCTCACTCCTTATGTTGAAATTACCCACTGTATGTCCCCTTCCCATTAATTTCTGTTTTAATTCTTTATTTGATGTTATTTCCAATAGCATGATTATATATGTCTAGGTTTTTATATGGTGCCCTATCCTAGCCTCGTCACTACTTTGCCGAGTTTAGGCTCGACAGTTTCCAGTACATGGGGTCGGTTGTACTGATACTGTACTCTACACTTTCTGTGCAGATCTAGGTTTAGGTCCGAGCTGAGTTAGAGTTGTAGCCGACTATTCGAACAGAGACACGAGGTAGATCTGTCGACGTCCGCAGATTCCTGGAGTCTCTTCCTTATTATTCAGTTGCTGTTTTATTTAGTTCAAAACAGTTATATATTTTTTTTCAGCCAAATACTTGTAGTAAATTTTTAGTAATTCGTGAATTGTGACTCCAAACCCTGGGTAGCTAGAGATTGTATTATTTCCATAGGATCGTATACGATTTCATTTGTTATTTTTGGTATCATATATTGGATGATAGTAAAACCTCGTATATATTTTAATTTTTTTAATGTCGTAACCCTCTAATGTTGGATTGCCTTGAAAGTATAGCATTAGGCTCCATCACGGTCCCGACGACATGAAATTGGGTCGTGACACTCGGCCTCTGGCACAGCCTCGACCTCTGCCCCTCGTAGGAGCTGCTGCTGGAGGATCCGGCTGCTGATCGACGGAAGAATCGGTACGTGTTCTCGCCATCTGCGTGAGAATAAGAATAGAAGAGTTTAATCAGTATCGGAATAACAAGAATCGCATGACAGAGTTGAATAAAAGTGATTTGTTCCTAACTTTATAGCCTCTGGGAGATAAGTACAGATGTCTCTGTACCGATCCTCTAGACTCTACTAAGTTTGTCCGTGACTTGTGAGACCTAAGAAACCTAGCGCTCTAATACCAACTTGTCACGACCCGAATTCCCAACCGTCGGGATCGTTATGGCGTCTAAAATCATACTCGCTAGGCAAGCCAATGTTATGATTTAATTAACCATTTTCTTTTACAATTAATTAAATACAAGTAAACAATTTAAGACAGGTGATCACAAATGCGGAATTAGATAAATATTTCTTAACCATGAACTATTACGTGAAATCATCATGTCTCGAACATAGGCACAACCTTTCTTTCCAACAGTATAACATAGATACGTGAAATCATCATGTCTCAAATCATTTTCAGATAAATCCTTTAAGGAAAGTATATTTTTCAACAACTTCAACCGAAAGATTTGGTATAAAAAAACGGAATGAATAATATAGAGGCCCCTCGGGCAAAACATGTACCATAATCAGTCTCTCGGGCATGTCTCACAGCCACTCATAATCAGTCACTCAGCTACTCACAGTCACTCATGCCTCCCAATCACTCGTCACTCGGCACTCGCACTCAGTAGGTACCTGCGCTCACTGGGGGTGTACAGACTCCGTCTTCGGAGGGGATCCTTCAGCCCAAGCGCTAAATAAACAGCCAAATCATGGCATCAATCGCTCTCAGGCTCTCGGCCTGTCTCATATCATAAATATCCTCACAACATTGTCCCTTGGCCGCACTCAGTCAGACACCCTCAACATGCCACTCAGGCCATAAGTAAAACGGGGTTCTCGACCCAAAAATAGTATTTCATTTCAAGAAAAAGTAATATCATCAAATAGGAGTGTCAACAATTTCACAAGGAGACTGAGTGTAAAATCACAGTTTCAAGTAGTGAGAATATCAGTAAAGTATCCCCCAAAGGTTAAAACGGATCGGCACTAGGCCCCAAACATGGCTCATAGCCCAAATATTACACAATTCTTTTAGAACATAATTAACATAAGGTTTTGAGTAAATATGCAACTCATTAGTTGCCGCGGAGAGGACCTAGTCCAATCCAAAAATCAGTACGCACCACATATTCGTCATCCGACATGTGCGCCATTCTAAATTATGTGAGGAAATATGTAGTCCGGGGTTCCATACCCTCAGGACAAGATTTAAGACCATTACTTACCTCTACCGGGCCCCGACACGTGTCCGCTATGCCTTTGCCCCTCAAATTGGCTTCCGATTGCTCCGAATCTAGCCAAAACCAGTTCAACATCATTAATATATACTCAAGGAACACAACCCAATCGAAAATCATCAAATTAAAAAAAAATCTCGAAACTCGGCCAAACCCGAGCCCCGGGCCCACATCTCGGAATTCAATAATTTTACATCTTTAGAATCCTCGTCCTCCCACGATTCTATGAATACCAAGAACACTAAAATCGGACCACAATTGCCCACTCAAATCCTCAAAAGAAAAATGAATTTTCCCATGCACCCTTCTTCCCCAACTTTGGTTCAATTCCAGAAATTTTATGGTTTAATCACTTAGGAATTGACATAAAAACGAGTTATGAAGTTGAAAATCTTACCTCCAAGTGATTCCCTTGATTACCCTTCAAATCCGTCTCAAATACCTCTCAACTCGCATGCAACAATGGGGAAAATATAAACCAATTTCGCACTTCAGGCCTTTTAAACATTCTGCCCAGCCAAAATAATTCCTTCACTGCGATTGCAAACTTTGGCACGCGATCGCGAAGAAAAAACTTGCTGTCCCATCACCTTACGCGATCGCGATTCATCAAGACTTAAACCCACGCGATCGCAAACCATTCCACGCGATCGCGAAGAACAAATCTCAACTCACCCCACGCGCCCCTTTAACTCTACGCGATCGCAAACAAGACCACGCGATCGCACTGACCAAACACTCATACTCACGCGATCGCAAACCATTCCACGGGATCGCGATCAACAAAAATCATGCCTCGCCAATTAACCCTATGCGATCACAAACATCCTCACGCGATCGCGTAGAAGGAAACCAGAACCTTACACCAGCAGCAATCTGCCCAGAATTCAAGCCAAAAGTTGGTCCGTAAACCATCTGAAACACACCCGAGGCCCTTGGGACCTCAACCAAACATACCAACATATCCGATAACATCATTCAAACTTATTCGAGCCTTCGAAACACCAAAAACAACACGAGAACACCAAATTTACAGCAAATCAAGCCTAAAAACTTTGAAACTTCCAAATTTCGCCAAGTACGTCGAAACCAACCAAAACACCTCCGATTAACCTGAAAGTTTGTAGACATATCCAAAATGACATTAAGAAACTGTTCCAACTTCCGGAATTCCATTCCGACCCCGATAGTCTATTTTCCACTGCCAACCGGAAATCGCCAAAAACTAACTTTCGCCAATTCAAGCCTAATTCTACATCGGGCATCATGAAAATATTCTGAACACACTCCTAAGTCCCAAATCACCTAACGAAGCTATTCGAGCCATAAAATCTGCATTCGGTCGTTTACCAATAAGGCAACTCTCATTTAACTTTCTCAACTATTAGGCTACTTTAAAAGGCTAAATACCTAAACTCTCACCATAACCACTCCGGATCCAAACCAACTGATCCAACACATCGAAAATAAGATACCGCATAACAAATGCAGAAATAGGGGAAATGGAGTAAATCTCACGGAACGACCGGTCGGGTCGTTACATCCTCCCCCTCTTAAACAAACGTTCATCCTCGAACGGGTCTAGTAACATACCTGGAGCCTCGAATAAATGAGGATATCCGCCACGCATCTCCCGCTTGGTCTCCCAGGTGGCATCCTCCACCGGATGCCCTCTCCACTGAACCTTTATTGAAACTATATCTTTAGACCTCAGCTTCCTGACCTGACGACCCAAAATAGCCACTGGCTCTACCTCGTATGACATATCACCCTCGAGTTGAACCGTACTGAAGTCCAAATCATGGGAAGGGTCACCAACATACTTCCGGAGCATCGAAACATGGAATACTGTATGAATACTCGATAAACTAGGAGGCATAACAAGCCTATAATCCACCTCCCCAACCCTCTGAAGTACCTCAAATGGCCCAATGAACCTGGGACTCAGCTTCCCTATCTTCCCGAATCTCATAACACCCTTCATGGGTGACACCATTAGAAACACCTTATCCCCAACCATGAAAGACACATCTCAGACCTTCCGGTCTGCATAACTCTTTTGCCTAGACTGCGTCATGAGAAGTCGCTCCTGAATCAACTTTGCCTTACTTAAAGCATCCTGAACCAAGTCTGTGCCCAATAGCCTAGCCTCGCCCGGCTCAAACCAACCAACTGGAGACATACACCTCCTACCATATAAAGCCTCATACAGAGCCATCTGAATACTCGGCTGATAGCTGTTATTATATGAAAACTCTGCTAGAGGCAGAAACTGATCCCACGAACCGTCAAATTCAATCACACAAGCACGCAACATGTCCTCCAAAATCTGAATGGTACGCTCTGATTTCCCGTCGGTATGAGGATGAAACGCTATGCTCAACTCAACCTGAGTACCCAACTCTCTCTGAACGGCTCTCCAAAACTGAGATTTGAATTGGGTGCCTCTGTCGGAAATGATAGAAACTGGAACCCCATGCAAACGGACAATCTACCTGATATAAATCTCAGCTAACCTTTCTGATGAATATGTAGTACCAACAGGAATGAAGTGGGTGGACTTGGTCAGCCGATCCACAATAACCCATATAGCATCAAACCTCCTCAAAGTCTGTGGGAGTCCAACTACGAAATCCATGGTGATCCGCTCCCACTTCCACTCCGGAATATCAAACCTCTAAAGCAATCCACCAGGTCTCTGGTGCTCATACTTGACCTGCTGACAGTTGAGACACCGAGCCACAAACTCCACGACATCCTTCTTCATTCTCATCCACCAATAATGCTTTCTCAAATCCTGATACATCTTCGTGTCACCCGGATGGATGGAATACCGCGAACTATGAGCCTCTGCTAGAATCAAATCTCGAAGCCCATCTACGTTGGGCACGCAAATCCGGCCATGCATCCTCATGACCCCATCATCACCATTAACCACATTTCTGGCATCACCGCGACGTATCCTGTCCTGAAGAACAAGCAAATGTGGATCATCATACTGGCGTGCTCTAATCTGATCGTAAAGAGAAGACCTGGAGGCTACACAAGACAACACCCGCGGAGGATCTGATAGATCCAGTCTCACCAAATGACCTGCTAAGGCCTGAACATCAAGGGCTAATGGCCGCTCTGCTACTAGAGAGGTAAGCTAAACTCCCCAAACTCTCTGCTCTGCGGCTCAAGGCATCGGCCACTACATTGGCCTTCCCCGGATGATATAGGATAGTGAGGTCATAATCTTTGAGGAGCTCCAACCATCTCCTCTGACGCAAATTCAAGTCCTTCTGCCTCAGCAGATACTGCAAACTGCGATGATCAGTGAAAATCTCACACTGCACTCCATACAAATAATGCCTCCAAATCTTCAAGGCATGGACAATGGCATCTAACTAGAGATTTTTCACTGGATAATTTCTCTCGTGCACCTTCAACTGTCTAGAAGCGTAGGCAATCACCCTACCGTCCTGCATCAATACCGCTCCCAAGCCAACTCTAGAAGCATCACAATAAACTGTGTAAGAACCTGAACCAGCAGGCAAAACTAGTACTGGAGCTGTAGTCAATGCTGACTTGAGCTTCTGAAAGTTCTCCTCACACTCATCAGACTATCTGAATAAAGCACCCTTCTGGGTCAATCTGGTCAAAGGTGAAGCAATCGAAGAGAATCCCTCCACAAAGCGACGATAATATCCCGACAAACCAAGGAAACTCCTAACTCTCTGTAGTTGAGGACGGTCTGGGCCAACTCTGCACTGCCTCTATCTTCTTTGGATCAACCTGAATCCCCTCACTAGACACCACGTGCCCTAAGAAAGCTACCGATCCGAGCCAAACCTCAAACTTGGAGAATTTCGCATAAGTTTCTCCTCTCTCAATCTCTGCAACACAACTCTCAAATGCTGAGCATGCTCTTCCTGGCCACGAGAATAAACCAGGATGTCATTAATGAAAACAATGACGAAGGAATCAAGATAAGGCTGAAACACGTTGTTCATCAATTGCATGAACGCAGCTGGGGCATTAGTCAGCCCAAATGACATAACCAAGAACTCATAATGACCATACCTGGTCCTGAAAGCAGTCTTCGGAATATGAGAATCTCGAATCCTCACCTGATGGTACCCAGATCTTAAATCAATCTTGGAAGACACTTTGGCTCCCTGAAGCTGGTCAAATAAATCATCAATACGGGGCAAGGGATACCTGTTCTTCACCGTAACCCTATTCAACTGCCGATAATCAATACACATACGCATGGACCCATCCTTCTTCTTAACGAACAACACCGGTGCACCCCAAGGTGACACACTAGGCCGAATGAACCCCTTATCTAGGAGCTCCTGAAGCTGCTCCTTCAATTCCTTTAGCTCCGCTGGCGCCATACGATATGGTGGAATAGAAATAGGCTGAGTACCTGGCACCAGGTCAATACCAAAATCAATATCTCTGTCAGGTGGCATGCCTGGCAGGTCTGCAGGAAACACATCCGAAAAATCACGGACCACAGGAACTGAATCAATAGCGGGAGTCTCACCACCGACATCCCTCACAAAGGCCAAATAAGATAAACACCCTTTCTCAACCATGCGCTGAGCCTTCAGGTAAGAAATCACCCTGCTAGACATATACTCGGAAGAACCTCTCCACTCAACCCTCGGACACCCTGGCATAGCTAAGGTCACGGTCTTAGCGTGACAATCAAGAATAGCATGGCACGGAGATAACCAATCCATGCCCAATATCACGTCAAAATCGACCATGCTGAGTAACAGTAGGTCCACTCGGGTCTCCAGACCCCTAATAGATATAATGCATGACCGATACACACGGTCCACAACAACAGTATCACCCACCGGAGTCGACACATGAACAGAGCTTACTAGAGACTCACGGGGCACATCCAAAAAATCGGCAAAATATGAAGAAACATAGGAATATGTAGAACCAGGGTCAAATAAAGCCAAGGCATCACGGCAACAAACTGAAACCATACCTGCGATCACGGCATCTGAGGCCATAGCATCCAGCCTGGCTGGAAATGCATACATGCGAGCCTGACCTCCCCCTACTCGACCTCTCCCTCTAGGGCGGCCTCTGGCTGGCTGACCACCACCCCTGGCTGCCTGGGTGGGTGGTGAAGTGACTGGAGCTGAAGTCGAGGGTTGGCCCCTCTACTGAGAAGATCCACCGAAACGGCGGGGACACTGCCTCCACATGTGTCCGAACTCTCCACACTCAAAGCAACTCCTCGGAGCTGGAGGTGGGGACTGATAGAAACCCCTAGCACCTGAACGTCCACTGGAAGACTCATGCATAGAAGAACCCTGGACTGGAGGTGCTCGAGCTGCACTCTGAGTTGGGAGGGCACCGAAAGAAGTACGGCCTGGCTGAGAACCACAGAGACCCTGCCTCGAAGATGCACCACTATATGTTGGGCGACCTGAGTGTGGAGGCCTGAATAGACGGCCCCTACCCTGATGAAACTGTCCCCTGAAGGGAGCACCACTGAAACTGCCCGAACCATGAGGCCTCTTGGCCTCCCTCTCCTCCCGCTCCTGGCGCCGAACGGACTCGATATCTCGAGCTATGTCAACAACCTACTCGAATGAAGCACCTGATACCCTCTCCCGAGTCATAAGCAACTGAAGCTGATAAGAAAGACCATCCACAAACTTCCTCACCCTCTCCCTATCCGTAGGGAAAATCTCAGAAGCATACCTAGCCAACTCGGAGAACCTCATCTCGTACTGAGTAACGGATAACTCTCCCTGACGCAGCTGCTCAAACTGCCTGTGCTGCTCCTCTCTGTGGGACTGAGGAACATACTTCTCCAAGAAGATAGTGGAGAACTGTCGCCAGGTAAGAGGTGCTGAACCAACCGGTCTACGCCTCTCGAGCGACTCCTACCATGTAAAGGTAGCACCCACAAACTGAAATGTAGCAAATGTGACCCCACTGGTCTCCAAAATACCCGCGGTACGCAGTATCCTCTGGAACCTATCTAGAAATCCCCGGGCGTCCTCGCCCTTTGTACCGCTGAAAGTCAGAGGATGAAGTCTGCTGAATCTCACCAACCTGCGTTGCTCGTCCTCAGGCATAGCAGGGACCACATAATCCTGGACCGGAGCAACTGGTTGAGCTGGGGCTGCCCCCGGTGCCTGAATACCCTGTGCAGCCTGGTCAGGTGCCCAGGCAGCTGGAGTCTGATTGCCTCCCCCGGCCTTAGCTGCAGTGGTAGTAGAAGACATGGCAGCTGCCTTAGCCAAACTGGTGCATACTGTCAATATCTGAGACAGGGCCTCCTGAAGACCCGGAATAACCATAGGCACTGCTGGTGCCTGAGCCTATCCCGCTGGGGCACCATCGGCGGGAACCTGATCATGATCGATAGGGGGATCCTGAGGTACTATCCCGGCCGCTGCACGGGCTAGGCCCCTACCTCTAGTGCGGCCTCGACCTCTCGCTGGTCTAGCCGGTGACTGGTCACTCTGATCGGTGCGGCGTGTCCTCACCATTTGTTAGAGAATGAAACAACGTAGGTTCAAATTTCAAGAATCAATAGATCAGCACGAAAGAGTTCAAGAAAGATAGAAATGTTTCCTAAGAGTTCGGAAGCCTCTCGAAGATAAGTACAGACGTCTCCGTACCGAACCGTAAGACTCTACTAAACCTGCTCATGACCGTCGAGTCCTATGTAACCTAGGGCTCTGATACTAAGCTGTCACGACCCAAAATCCTAACCGGCTGTGATGGCACCTATCGTGGAACTAGGCTAGCCAATATATCACAAGTTCACAGTTTCTTTTAAAATCCCATTACCAATATCTGAGCATTTTATAAATATACAGAAACTACTGAATAAAGTAGGTCAACATAATGCAATACTGCCAATCCCAAAACCCGGAGCCAACGTGTCATGAGCATCAAGTGAAATAACCCAAAATAAACTATTATAATACAAATCTCCAGATCAAAGCTAAATACACAGGAAGGGAAAACAGAGATGCTGTGGACGCTGGACAACTACCTCTATATCCCGCAATCCGGCTCTGCTGCGGACGATAAAGACTAATGCTCGAGGTCTGCTCTTGAATCTGCACACAGAGGTGCAGGGAGTAATGTGAGTACACCAACTCAGTAGTAATGACAATAGATCAGGTCTGAGCAGCAAGAACCATAAAATCAATGTCATCAAATCACAAGAGGCACAACCTTTCTTTCCAACAGTATAACATAGATACGTGAAATCATCATGTCTCAAATCATTTTCAGAAAAATCCTTTAAGGAAATTATATTTTTCAACAACTTCAACCGAAAGGTTTAGTATAAAAAAATGGAATGAATCATATAGAGGCCCCTCGGGCAAAACATGTACCGTAATCAGCCCCTCACAGTCACTCATGCCTCCCAATCACTCTTCACTCGGCACTCGCACTCAGTAGGTACCTGCGCTCATTGGGGGTGTGTACAGACTCCGTCTTCGGAGGGGCTCCTTCAGCCCAAGTGCTAAATAAACAGCCAAATCATGGCATCAATCGCTCTCAGGCTCTTGGCCTGTCTCATATCATAAATATCCTCACAACATTTGCCCTCGCCGCACTCAGTCAGAACCCTCAACATGCCACTCGGGCCATAAGTAAAACGGGGTTCTCGACCCGAAAATAGTATTTCATTTCAAGAAAAAGTAATATCATCAAATAGGAGTGTCAACAATTTCACAAGGAGACTGAGTGTAAAATCACAGTTTCAAGTAGTGAGAATATCAGTAAAGTAGCCCCCAAGGTTTAAACGGATCGGCACTAGGCCCCAAACATGGCTCATAGCCCAAATATTACACAATTCTTTTAGAACATAATTAACATAAGGTTTTGAGTAAATATGCAACTCATTAGTTGCCGCGGAGAGGACCTAGTCCAATCCAAAAATCAGTAGGCGCCACATATTCGTCATCCGACATGTGCGCAATTCTAAATTCAATGAGGAAATATGTGGTCCGGGGTTCCATACCTTCAGGACAAGATTTAAGACCATTACTTACCTCTACCGGGCCGTGACACTAGTCCACTATGCCTTTGCCCCTCAAATTGGCTACTGATTGCTCCGAATCTAGCCAAAACCAGTTCAACATTATTAATATATACTCAAGGAACACAACCCAATCGAAAATCATCAAATTAAACAAAAATCTCGAAATTCGGCCAAAGCTGAGCCCCGGTCCCACCTCTCGGAATTCAATAATTTTTACATCCTTAGAATCCTAGTCCTCCCACGATTCTATGCATACCAAGAACACTAAAATCGGACCACAATTGCCCACTCAAATCCTCAAAAGAAAATAAATTTTCCCATGCACTCTTCTTCCCCAACTTTGGTTCAATTCCAGAAATTTTATGGTTTAATCACTTAGGAATTGACATAAAAACGAGTTATGAAGTTAAAAATCTTACCTCCAAGTGATTCCCTTGATTCCCCTTCAAATCCCTCTCAAATAGCTCTCAACTCGCATGCAACAATGGGGAAAATATAAACCAATTTCGCACTTCAGGCCTTTTAAACATTCTGCCCAACCAAAATAATTCCTTCACTATGATCGCAAACTTTGGCACGCGATCGTGAAGAACAAACACTCTGCCCCATCAATTTACTNACTTCAGGCCTTTTAAACATTCTGCCCAGCCAAAATAATTCCTTCACTGCGATTGCAAACTTTGGCACGCGATCGCGAAGAAAAAACTTGCTGTCCCATCACCTTACGCGATCGCGATTCATCAAGACTTAAACCCACGCGATCGCAAACCATTCCACGCGATCGCGAAGAACAAATCTCAACTCACCCCACGCGCCCCTTTAACTCTACGCGATCGCAAACAAGACCACGCGATCGCACTGACCAAACACTCATACTCACGCGATCGCAAACCATTCCACGGGATCGCGATTAACAAAAATCCTGCCTCGCCAATTAACCCTATGCGATCACAAACATCCTCACGCGATCGCGTAGAAGGAAACCAGAACCTTACACCAGCAGCAATCTGCCCAGAATTCAAGCCAAAAGTTGGTCCGTAAACCATCTGAAACACACCCGAGGCCCTTGGGACCTCAACCAAACATACCAACATATCCGATAACATCATTCAAACTTATTCGAGCCTTCGAAACACCAAAAACAACACGAGAACACCAAATTTACAGCAAATCAAGCCTAAGAACTTTGAAACTTCCAAATTTCGCCAAGTACGTCGAAACCAACCAAAACACCTCCGATTAACCTGAAAGTTTTCAGACATATCCAAAATGACATTAAGAAACTATTCCAACTTCCGGAATTCCATTCCGACCCCGATAGTCTATTTTCCACTGCCAACCGGAAATCGCCAAAAACTAACTTTCGCCAATTCAAGCCTAATTCTACATCGGGCATCATGAAAAGATTCTGAACACACTCCTAAGTCCCAAATCACCTAACGAAGCTATTCGAGCCATAAAATCCGCATTCCGAGGTCGTTTTCCAATAAGTCAACTCTCATAAATAATATATATTAGGAACGGGGAAGGGAACAGGCTAAACAGATAGTTTTGCGGCGCATAGGTACTCGTCACATCACCTATACACCACACTCATGAAATTTCACATAGAAATTAAGTCGGGGGTTCCTAATCCCTCAAGTCGAAGTTAGACCAAATACTTACCTCAATCCGACGACCAACCCAACGCTCAATTATCGCTTTTTCTTTATTTTCCACCTTCGATACACTCGTATCTAGACAATATCAACTTAATAACATCAATTATCGCTAAAGGAAATAACTTTAATGACTAACTACATATTTCCCAAATTTTCCCCCCAAAAAGGTTAAAAATCGACCCCGGGCCCGCTTGGTCCGAACTCAAAGTTCGGACCAAAATCCGTTTTCCCATTCACCCCCGAGCTCGAATATGTAATTAGTTCCGGAATCCGACCCCAAATCGAGGTGTAAATCCCCAAATTTGTAAAATTCCTAATTCCCTAAAATCCCTAATTTCTACTCATTTAGAACAAGATTTAGGCCTAGAAATCCAATGGGGGTTGATGGAAGTTGAAAGTAATGAGTTTAAGAACACGAACCAATTTGGTGTTGAATTACCCCTTCAAAAATAGCCCAAGGTCGAGTTCTATGGAAGAAATATAAAATTTTGGTCAAATCCCCGCGCTGGTTCTGTTTTTAATACGCTGGACAGGTCTTCATCGTGTTCGCGAGAGGCCTGTTGTGGTCGCAATACACAATGTCCTAAGGCCTTCACATTCGCGAGCACTTCTACGTGTTCGTGTAAGGAAACTCCCCCCAAGCCATCGCGTTCGTGACCTAGTGGTTGCGTTCGCGTAGATGAACGTGACTCGGACTTAGAGAATTCTGTTATTTTTGTTGTTGCTGGTGCACAGGTGTTTTGTGCTTCACGATCGCGAATCCTCTCTCGCGATCGCGAACTGTAAACCTGGCTGAGGGGAAAATTCTTCTTCCCGAACGCGAAGTACTTGTCGCTAATGCGAAGCACTAGGGGTGGTACCTTTCGAGAACGCGATCAGTCTCCCGCGGACGCAATGGTTAAGGGATAAGACGTTTGACTTGTTCATAAAATATTAAACTTATACAAAGACCTATTCAGATCCATATGTATTTTTAAAATATTTTCTGATAACAATTTTATCATCTTGTTATTATGTGTAGATGATATGTTAATTATAGGATAAGATAGTGAGCTGATTGCCACGTTGAAGGGTGAATTTTCCAAGTTATCCGACATGATATACTTAGGACCACACAACAAATTCTGAGAATGAAGATTATTCTCGATAGAACACGAAGAAAGTTGTAGTTATCTCGGGAGAAATACATTGAACGTGTACTTGAACGCTTCAATATGAAGTTAAACCAGTTAGTACACCTATTGCTAGTCATTCAAAGTTGAGAAAGAAAATGTGTCCTAAAATAAAGGAGGATAAAAACAACATGGCCAAAATTCTATATTCCTCAATAGGTAGCAGTTTGAAGTATGCAGTGGTATGCACAAGACATGATATTGCTCATGCAGTTGGTGTTGCTAGTAGATTTCTTGAAAATCCTGAAAAAAATATTTGAAAGCGGTGAAGTAGATACTTAGGTACTTGAGAGGTACCACAGGAGACTGCTTGTGTTTTGAAGTATATGATATAGTCTTGAAAGGTTAAAGATGTTGATATGATAGGCGATATTGATAATAGAAAGCTTACTGTTGGATACCTTTTTACCTTTTTAGCGGTGAGCTATATCATGGCAGCTGAGAGTGGAGAAGTGTGTCGCACTCTCTACAACTGAAGTGAAGTACATTACTGCTACATAAGCTAGTAAGCAGATGATGGCTGAAACAATTCATGCAAGATCTTGGCTTGCATCAGAAGGAGTATGTCGTCTATTGTGATAGTTAAAATACAATAGGCTTAAGCAGAAACACTATGTACCATGCAAGTACCAAACACAACGATATGATATATCACTGGATTCGAGAAAACATGGAGAGTGAAATCTCTACGAGTCTGAAAGATATTCACAAATGAGAATCCTGCAAATATGCTAATCAAGGTGGTTCCAAAGACAAGTCGGAGTTGTGCAAAAGACTTGTCAGCATGCACTCAAGCTAGAAGTCCAATATTTATCTTCTTCCGACGAATGTTTCCAGAGGGGAAGATTTATAAGGTCCACACGTATTAGAAATAAAAGAAAAAGAAAACAAAAAAGAGGAATGTAATGAAGCAAAATAAGTCTTGGACGAAATCGAGACTTGGCAGCCAATTTGCATGGCAAATTGCAGATTGAAATCCAATCCTTCGATTGGTTAATATGTGCAGCCATTCTTTTATATAAGGAGATCTTCGTGTGAATATGACATGTATTATAATGAGGTGTGTAATTCAGAAAAAGGTTTTATTTTGAGTGTATAGTAATGTGTATAGTAATTCTTGGAATATTTACTCGGGATTATAGAGTGCAAATTTTTTTATTATAATGGATTACTTTGCTCCTCTTGGACCCGTCATTTTTTTTCTTATTCAAAATTATTAAATTTTTTATGTAATTGTTATTCTTTTTATTCATGTTAATTACCGTGTCTGGATTCTACATTATTATTTTTCTATTGTTATCATGAATATTATTTGTGTGGGTTGCTTATTCCCAAAATGAACCACGTTCATTACTCTAGTTCTCTTGGAACTAGCTAACCCCAAGGGTTGGAAATACTTTTGTGTGAGAAATTTGAGAACTTAAAAGACTTCACGTCATGTGTTAGCTAACAAGTTATGTTCACAATTTTTTGCCCAAATATAGGTATTACTGTACTTATATACTTCATATATAAGTTTGTAGGAACTATACTAGGATGACGTTTAAATGTAAAGGGCAATAGTCAATTGTGTGAGACTCCTTGAGCAATGCTCTCTATATACTATATATCTATTCAAAGAGTTAATTACTCAAACAAAAATAAAAAAAATAAAAAAGACTTGGGTTTCCTTTCTAGAAGACATAGTAGAACTCATGGTACCAAGTATGACTTCTCAAACTCAATTTCAGCTAAAAGCCTTTCTTCATCCACGTAGCCCAAAAGTCAAATTGCTTATACTATTAGTATAATCAAAATCCAAAATAGGCAGGTGTCGAACAGGAAAAAGTTTGAAAGGGTTATTTTAGATTCTAAAAGATAATTTACCCTAATTTTTAGTACTATCTATTAAAAATCATTTGTGTAAGACTAGATACTTACCTAAGCCTAATTGATTATCAACTGGTCATGACTTTTTTACCCCATAAAGTGTGATGGCCCAAAGGTTCATCTTATGAATTAAGACTCTATTCCGAGCTTCTTAGCCTTAATAACCTTGTTTTTATTTACCTCGATTTGCGCGCATAGTCTGGGTGTAAATCCGGAAAGCCTTTATGTGAAAATTTATGAAAAAATTATTTTTGAGATTTAAAAATAATTTTAGTCGACGTTGGTCAACGTTTTGAGGAGACAGACCCGGTGGTTCCGTAATAAAATATGGGATCTGGCGTATGCCTGGAATCAAATTCCCAGGTCCCTAGCACGAGAAATGAATTTTTGATGAAAATTGTTAGACTAAAGTTTAAAAGGATTTAAAGAAATTGACTAATGTTTGAAATTATTGGTATCGGGCCCGTATTTTGGTTCCAGAGTCCGATACAGGTCTATTATAATGTTTAAGTCATGTCTGTGAAATTTGGTAGAAATCGAAGTTGATTTGACATGATTCGGATGTCCGGTTGAGAAAATAGAAACTTTAAAGTGTTCTTGAGAATTTCATTGATTTTGATGTTAAATTCGTAGTTTTAGGTGTTATTTTAGCGATTTGATCGCACGAGCAAGTCCTTAGGATATTTTTATGACTTGCATGCATGTTTGGTTTGGAGCCCTGAGGGCTCGGGTGAGTTTCGGGTAGGCTTCGAGATGTTTTAAACTTAGAAATTCTGATGTCTTTGTTGTTGCTGGTGCATAGGTGATTTGTGCCTCTCTCACGAAGTCTCTCTCGCGATCGCAAAGTGTAAACCAGGCTGAGGAAAAAATCCTTCTTCGCGAATGCGAATTACAGGTCGCGAACGCGAAGCACTAGGGGGTGGTACCCTTCGCGAATGCGATAAGCCTTCCACGAATGCGATAGGTTAAGGGACCTGGGAGAGGGGAGTCACGTTCTTCTACGTGAACGTGACCACTAGGTCGCGAACGCGATGGTCGGGGGAGGGGGGAGGAAATAAACCATCGCGAACGCGTAGGTCTTCAGGACGCAAAGCACCGCGAACGCGACAGGTCCTTCCTGAACACGAAGAAGACCTGTCCAGCAAATTAAAACAGAATCTAAAATGGGAATTGGCCATTATTTCATGTTTTGAAAACCAACTTTTGTCACGACCAAAACCGATTGGTGGCGACGGGACCCGATATCTTACTCAACCGAGTACCAACATAACGTATCATACTATCGTAGATAACTGAGCCGGAAGGCTGCCATGAGATGTTCTTATCAAATACGTATTTTTTTGGGACCCATGAACAAAAGAAACTAATTAATTTACATGGGTAATAAAGAAAATAGACACCTCTAGTATTTCTATTAATAGAATAATCTATGGAAACCATGCGTTTGCTCATTTCTTATGTAGGATTTGGACCATACCAAAAAGAAAGAAGGGGTGGCCTTAACATACTTGAGATTGGATATTACAACAAAATCAACTTTAGATGCAGAACGCAATACACATCAAGCTTCATAGAAGACTTAGAGGTGATTTTCAAGTGATAAGTTCTTCCCCAAAGTGTTGGTAAATTATTCTAAACTACTCTCTCCCATTTACCCATTATTTTTATCAATTTTCAACCAAACTAGGGTTTTCATAGTAGAAATTGGGGATTTGGGTAGAATTAGAGAATTTTTTATAGTTGAAATTTAGACCTCAAATTGGGGTCGGATTTCGAAACTAATTACACATTCGGGCTCAGGGATGAATGGGTAAACCAATTTTGGTCTGACCCTCGAGATTGGACCAAGGGGCCCCGGGTCGATTTTTAAATTTTATTATGGAAAAATTCGGAAAATCAGTAATTATTAATTAAAGTTGATTCCTTTAGTGACAATTGATGATATTAAACTAATTATGATTAGATACAAGTGGGTTGGAGGTGCATTATAAAGGGAAAGATGTACTTGAGCAGTGAGTGGCCTGCGAAATCTAGGTAAGTGTTGTGCTTAACCTTAGCTTGAGGGAATAGGTATTATGTGATTACTTGTTACGTGTTTTATTATTGAAAGCGATGTATAGGTGAGGTGACGAGTACCTATATGTTGTAGTCGAGTCATAACATGCGAGTGAAAGTCCATTCTTGTTATTCTTGTAATCTTAAAGTCTATATCTATGCTTATTGTTGCTATTGAACTGTTGGGAGAACTGTATCCGGTTCCACCGATATGGATAACATTGTGAACATTGATTCGAGGTTGAGACGTTAAATTGTGAAGGTAATTATGATGAAATACTG
>ML325403.1:0-21900 GCA_005239505.1 Nicotiana paniculata | reverse complement strand
CATTAATGACTAATTATGACATTAATAAGGCGTTACAAAGGATAACGGTAATTGGGTTTCGGTTACATAACGTTCGAGTAATCAATTGTGGGTCCTTGAATCTGCCCGTAGCTTTATCTAGATTCATTCTGACCGTGCCTCTTTCCCATTTTGATCAAGTTGAGTTTTTCGTGGCTGATAAGTTCGTGGGTTTACTGAATCATGCCTCTTTGTACTGTATATCTTCAAAGAATCACATCCAGTTGTCGCGTGTTCCTGTGTCCACGTGACTGGCTGAGTTGTCAAAAGTTGGCTTACGTATGAAACTCTTTTTTACCAATACAAGCACGAAGGGCGATGCTGTGCATAATTTATTTATATTGCGAGGTTGAGTGTAAAAGCATGAAGGGTGATGTCGTGCATTCCTATTTATTATTTGGTGAGGCTGAGAGTAAAAGCACGAAGGGTGATGTCGTGCATTCCTATTTATTATTTGGTGAAGCTGAGAGTAAAAGCACGAAGGGTGATGCCGTGCAGATTTCCTTCCTATTTTAGTTGCTTAATTTGGTTATTTGTTAATCACTGTTTATTTCTGCCTTCTCGTTTATCTCACTCCTTATGTTGAAATTTCTCACTGTATGTCCCCTTCCAATTAATTATTATTTTAATTCTTTATTTGTTGTTATTTCCAATAGTATGATTATATATGTCCAGGTTTTATGTGGTTTCCTGTCCTAGCCTCGTCATTACTTCGCTGAAGTTAGACTCGGCACTTACCAGTACATGGGGTCTGTTGTACTGATACTGCACTATACATTTTCTGTGCAGATCCAAGTTTAGGTCCGAGCTGAGCTCGAGTTGTAGCAAACTATTCGCATGGAGACACGAGGTAGATCTGCCGACGTCCGCATATTCCTGGAGTCTCTTCCTTATTATTCAGTTGCTATCTTATTTAGTTCATAACAGATAGATATTTTTTCTTTCAGCCAAATACTTCTTTCTTAGTAGTTCGTGAATTGTGACTCCAAACCCTGGGTAGCTAGAGATTAGTATTATTTTCGCAGTATCATATACTATTTCATTTATTATTTTTGGTACCATATATTGGATGGTAGTAAAACTTCGTGTACATACTTTAGTTGTTTTAATGTTGTAACCTTCTAATATTAGCTTGTCTAGGAAGTATAGCGTTAGGCGCCATCACGGTCCCGATGGTGGGAAATCGGGTCGTGACATAAATAATGTGCAGCCTACCAGATCAAGTGAACAAAAAGGAAAGACAAAATACATTTATATCAAATTAAACGGCAAATTAAGCACATTTACATTTATTTGAAATTTCAAAAAGTCTTGCACCAAAAGAAATAAACGCTCCCAAATCTTCAACTCCAGTTCATCCATTTTGTTGTGGTTTGGCTGTAAAAATAATAATAATATTAAATACTGAAATTGGACTAAGATACTTACATGTGAACTAGTAAGGGTTTTTCCCAATACAGAAATTTAAATTAGTTGATTATTCTCATTGTATATGTTGAAGTACGATGATTATGAATATGACTTATGCATCTTTTCTCAAGTCTCATCTCACCTTTTTGAGGGAGTTTGACGAGACTTGTTGAGCTCATATTTCCTATACGGAGGTGTTCCGCAAGACAATACTTCAATCTAGGTTCTACGTCTCCATACCTAATTATTTTGTGAGCCCTACCATGTCATTCGATGGTGGCAATATTTTCTTTGATTCTTTTTCATAGTCGGACTCCGTCCAAGAGCATTTCTTATTCGTTTGTCATTCAAAAAAGCTCTATTGACACACTGTAGGTATATTTGTATATGTCATTGAGTAGTCTTTATCACGATTTATTACTATTATGCTATTTTATTTATTATCAGGCTGATATGCTAATAATCTTTAAAGTATGCATGTGGTATGAATGATTAGTCTATGGAATCGAGTGGTGGTTATGAGCCCTCGCGTTTTTGGGGCATACCAAACTTAATATTAGAGCACTTGGTTCTAAGTGTGTCATGGAGTTATGTCTTGTAGTCCGTTTTATCATATGTTTTGCACCACACTTAGAGGGCAATAAGGATATTTCCCGATATATTTATTTTAATCTAGGTCATGCGATAGAGCGCGGTTCTAGGACTGTATCTAATATGTGCCCAATTTTCGATTGTCAAAAATGGTTCGCACGAGATCATCCGTGGTGGCAAAAGATATCTATATCGTTCCTGAAGCGGCTTGTGGCAGGTTTTTGTAGCTCCTGGGGACCGAGTACGAAGTGGAGGGGCACAGAGGTATGTAGAAATTGAGAAGAAAGCAGTTGATGTACTTCCACCACAAGCCCAAAATGAGTTTAATGAGATACTAGCTACAAGGTACGAGGTAAGGGGTGGAAATGTTGTCGCAGGCAAGCACAACAAGGTATTGATGATGGTCTTCAATATATATGTTTACCTTGAAAATGGTAATTACAATTATATTTAATTTTGTAGTTCTAAAAATACTTAATTTATTTTAATACTAGTTGTTTAGGCAGTAAATGCTAAGTGAAAAGTGAGAAAGCGAGATAAGAGCAAAGAATAACGAGATTGTGCAAACCGAGCAGTAGAGAGATGAGGTCTCGAGCTTGGTCGGGTGGGCCTCGAAATCGAGCTCGAAAGCTTGACAGAGGGCCGTCGAGAATGATATAACAGTACCGAAGGCCTCGAAGATGGACTTTTTATGATTAATAATGAGTAACAAACGAAGAACAATTAATGAACACAATAAATGTAAGGTAATAAATCAATGAAACAATGGTGTAGAATGTTTGAGTTAAAGAGCAGAGAATGTTCTTGTTTTTTGTATTGAATATCATGTGTCTTTCAAAATGACAAGGGTTCTCTTTATATATGTGGGGGAATCCCAACATAATACATGTGTAATTATTACAAAGACAGATGATTGATACAGCCATTTAATGTCACGGTACGAGCCTGTATTATTTTGTGTACTTGGTCAGCTTTAACCACGTGCCTTTGGAGATTTTCCGTTTTTTCATGTTGGTCTTCGATTTGCACTGCCTCGAGGTCGAGGATCCTCGACACGTTCCCTCGATGCCAAAACTCCAACCCTCGAGTCTTCTGAGTGCCGTAATAATTATAAAATCGGGCTCTCCAATTTTAACCGTATACCATATATATATATATTTGGAGGAAATTCAAAAAAGCAATTGACCTTCTGGGGATAACAGGGGTGATAATGCAGTGAGCTAAAAGATGATGTCAAATGCATGGTTTGAGACATTCAAGGACGAGCAAGCACACGTGACACGACGCTCCAACCCATGACTTGGGTGAGTTTACTGAAGTGCTCATTGACAGGTTCGTATCACTCGAATTGCCAGCGTCATATGCAGTCCACTTTGAGAATTTGAGAGGGGGACCCATGAGCGTGCTTGAGTACAGCATGCAGTTCACTAGCCTACATGAGACATGAAATTACATTAATTGTCTTTATTGTAAGAATCACTTATATTGCACTTAATCCGATGTTAGCTTCTTATGTTCTGTAATGAAAATACAAGCTCTTATCAATAGTTGGACCTATATTTTATTTGGCATTGTTGTTATTTTTGTTAGGACCGCAAAGAAAATAGATGTCGTACGGGATCTAGTAAAATAAATCTTAAACGACGATAAATCTAATAATAAAAAAGAAATTTATCAAAAGAGATATAAATATTTAACTCGATTCGATCAATTGACTTACTTTCACAGATAGAGATGAGCAATCCACTATAAAAAGAGAGTACAAAATATCGAGAGAACAACCTCACGAAGAGGCAAAAGTGCACACTAACACTTGTCCAGTAAAGTTCTCCCCTTAAACATGACTCTCAAACCCCATAAGGTTATATTGTGGATGCTACTGAATGAGAAGGAATGATCATTAATTTATAGAAGTCCAAACATTTTCCTACAAAAAAAGGGACTAGCCAAATATGGGAGATTTAATGAGTTCCTTTTACAAGAAGGTAAGAAAATGAGGACCACACCTCACGATTCTCTCCCTTGGCCTGAATTTTCTGACGAAATAAATTTGATTTACCTTCTTCACATAGCCTTCAAGAGGTCGCATCTCCAAATCTCCACCGCAAAGTTTGTCTCAACGTGCGTAGCACTCCGATCAAATTTCTCAGACAAAAATCATGATTACCGTCAAATAGGTTGCGGCTAGAACTAAACCTGCCAAGATGAGCCTTTTCTTGAACCTTGCTCTGATACCACTTGTTAGGACCGCAAAAAAATAGGTGTCATGCAGGAGCTAGTAAAGCAAACCTTGAACGACGATAGATCCAATAACAAAAGAGAAATCTACCAAAAGAGACACAAATATTTAAATTAGTTCGGTCAATTGACCTATGTTCACAGATAGAGATGAGCAATCCACTATATAAAAGAGAGTACAAAATATCGAGAGAACAACCTTACGAAGAGGCAAAAGTGCACACTAACACTTGTCCCGTAAAGGTCTCCCCTTAAACATGACTCTCAAACCCCATATGATTATATTGTGGATGCTACTGAATGAGAAGGAGTGATCATCAATTTATAGAAGTCCAAACATTTTCCTACAAGAAAAGGGACTAGCCAAATATGGAAGATTTATGATTTCCCTTTACAAGAAGGAAAACTCAATTATGGTAAATATGTTGCACTTTTCTTCAAAAGATAGGAAAATCAAATATGGTAAGAAAATCAGGACAACACCTAACGATTTGTTGGGCCCGTGCCCATGTTGTCCAGCCAAAGGCCCAAAGGCCCAACGGCCTAATCACATTCTCTTTTGGTTTCCATTCCTATTCAGAATTGAATTCGGTTTTTATTCCTATTTAGAGTTGGTTTTGGCTTTAAGAAAAAGCACCACTCATTACCTATAAATAGGTCAATCTTAGAGAATTGTTCTATGCTCATTGGGTACAAGTCTTTGAATGACTTAAGAACATAAGAGTGATTTTTGAGAGAGCTTTCATCAAGAGAGAAGAGAGAAGAAAAGTATTTGGATTGCTGCAGATTTCTATTCCGACCAGCTAAACTCAAATCACGATTTTTGATTCGTTAACCGTTAGATCGGGCTGAAAGTCTGACTGAGTGTTCATAACATCTTGGTATTCAGTTTGAACAGTGGAGAATGGATTTGAAGGCCCGTAGCATCTGATTTTGAGCCCAGAACAGCAGCTCTAATTTTGTGACTTCTCCTCTTTCTTCAATTGATTTGTCGTTGCTCTTGTTGCTACGTGTTTGGAACTTGTTGTGTAGCCAATTTGGAGAACTTTTGTCACCTTCTTATTGTTATAGTGGAGCCTTTTGGATTTTTGTGATCCCGTGATTATTACCTTCGATTTGAAGGATTTTTCACGATAAAATTTGGTGTTCTTTATCTTCTTTATTTTCGGATTTGCCTCTTCCTCAACATAACAGCGGTATCAAAGCCTTGATTATTTATACGTGCTGTTACGGAATGGAGGCGAATATGATCAAGATGGTATGTTTAAATGGGAGAAATTATAATGTTTTGAGAAGCAAGATGAAAGATTTGTTGTTCGTAAAGAAGATGCATCTACCCGTTTTTGCAGCTCATAAGCCCGAGACTATATCTGATGAAGATTGATATTTCCAGCACCAACAAGTATGTGGATATATACGACAATGGGTTGAAGATAATGTTCGCAACCATATTTTGAATGAGACACATGTGAGATCATTGTGCGAAAAACTAGAGACTCTTTATGCTTCAAAACTGAGAACAACAAATTGTTCATGTTAAAGCAATTGATGACCTTTAAATACAAGGAAGGAAGCCCTATCCTTGATCACATAAATGATTTTCAGGGCGTCCTTGGTCAGTTGTCTGGAATGAGAGTTAATTTTGATGATGAGATACAAGGATTTTGGCTTCTTAATACTCTGCCAGACTCTTGGGAAACTCGTTCTTTGAAAATTCAGCTCCTGGAGGTAGGAGACCGTGGAATATACCAAGAGTGGTGTGTTGAACGAGGAAGTAAGGAGAAAATCTCAGGGTTCATCTTCACAAGCAGATATTTTGGTTACAGAAGACCGGGGGAGAGATAGAACAAGAGGCTCGAGGAATAGAGGTAAAAGTAGAAGTAAGTCAAGGTCCAAATACCATAATATTACATGCAACCATTGTGGCAAGAAAGAACACATCAAAAGGTTTTACCACAAGTTGAAGCAAGACATTAGATAAGGAAAGAAAGTTAAAAATAACGAGAACAATGTTGCTTCTATTGTTCAAGATGATCTTCTTTTTTCTTATGATGAAAACGTCATTAATTTGGTATCCTATGAGACGAGCTGGATAGTAGATTCTGGAGCTACCTCACATGTCACACCAAGAAAAGACTTTTTCTCATCTTATACTCCTGTTGATTCTGGAGTGTTTAAGATGGGCAATGCCAGTGAAGTTAAGGTGTTTGATGTTAGAACAATTTGTTTGAAAACTAATAATGGTTCAACGTTAGTTCTTCAAGATGTCAAGCATGCCGGACTTTCCTTTCGATTTGATCTCCGCAGAAAGATTAGATGATAAAGATTACCATAATGCCCTATTTAATGGCCAATGGAAGCTCACCAAAGGCTCGTTAGTAGTGGCTTGAGGAGTCAAGTCTGGTCATTTATATGTGACACAGGGCCCTATTCTTAATGACTCAAAAATATGGTGGAAAGTGACATTTTATCATAATTGCGGCACAGAAGATTGAGTCATATGAGCTAGAGGGGGATTACGTGTTTGACTAAGAAAAGTTTGCTTTCTAGAGTGAAACAAGCAAAGCTGAAAAGGTGTATCCATTGTTTAGCTGGCAAACAAAAAAAGGTTTTCTTTCATAGCCATCCTCCCTCAAGAAAGCCTGATTTATTGGAGCTAGTACACTCTAATTTGTGTGGTCCTTTTAAAGTAAAGTCAAAAGGTGGTGCACTTTACTTTGTGACCTTCATTGATGATCATTCTCGTAAGCTCTAGGTGTATCCTTTGAAATCTAAAGATAAAGCACTTGGCGTGTTAAAGGAATTTCAGGCCTTAGCTAAGAGACAGATAGGGAAGAAATTAAAATGCATTCGCACAGATAATGGTGGAGAATATTATGGTCCCTTTAATAACTATTGCAAAGAACAAGGAATTCGTCATCAGAAGACTCCGCCCAAGACGCCTCAATTGAATGGTTTGGCAGAGAGGAAGATTGAACTCTAGTTGAGAGAGTTAGAGGCTTGCTTTCAAAGGATAAACTTCCAAATACATTTTGGGAGGAAGCATTTAACACCGTTGCCTATGTTATCAATTTGTATCCTGTTGTTGCTTTGGATGGTAATGTCCCAAACAGAGTTTGGTTTGCCAAAGATGTTTCTTATGATCACCTGAGAGTTTTTGGGTGTAAAGCTTGTGTAAATGTTCCTAAATATGAGAGATCGAAACTGGATGTCAAAACTAATCAGCGCATCTTTATCAGTTATGGTCAAGATGAGTTTGGGTATCATTTTTGTGATCCAGTTGACAATAAACTTATTAGAAGTCGTGATGCAATATTCTTTGAAGACCAGACTATTGAAGATATTGACAGAGCTGAGAATATAGATTCTCAGAGTAATGAGAGCTTAGTTGATATTGATCCAGTTTCTATTGCCAAGGAACCTATTGCACATGAAGGAACCCAAGACAATAATGAAGATACTGATCAAGATCAAAATGATCATCATGATGTAGATGTTATAGCTGCTCCAGTTGATGAAGTTATGGTTGATCAGCAACCAATTCATGCTCAGGTAACAACTTCGAACGCTCCTGAAACCTCTCTTAGAAGATCTACAAGGGAGAAGCAAAAATCCATGTGTTATCCTCCTGATGAGTATGTACTTTTGACTGACATGGGAGAACCTGAAAGCTATGATGAAGCCATGCAAGATACTCATAAAGATCAGTGGATAGAAGTTATGGAAGATAAGATGAAGTCACTCCATGAGAATTGCACATATGAGTTAGTAAAATTGCTAAAAGGTAAGAGAGTTTTATCTAACAAACGGATAGTAAGAATAAAGCAACATAATCATATCTATGCACCTAGGTACAAGGTGAGGTTAGTTGTTAAAGGTTTTGGCCAGAAGAAAGGAGTTGACTTTGACGAAATTTTCTCCCTTGTTGTGAAGATGTCTTCTATTCGTGTGGTTCTAGGCTTAGCCGCGAGTCTAGATTTAGAGGCTGAGCAGATGGAGGTCAAGACTGCTTTTCTTCATGGTGATTTAGATGAGGAGATTTATATGGAGTAGCCTGAGGACGTCATAGTTAAGATTGCAGATAAGCATGCGTTTTGCAGAAAATTGGCAAGCATGAAGTGTGTCAATAGTTCCTCTACTTGAAGACATATTCGACCCCTTGGCTGGAGGGGGAGTTTGTTGGGTCCATGCCCATGTTGTCCAGCAAAAGGCCCAACGGCCTAATCCTATTCTCTTTTGGTTTCCATTCCTATTCGGAATTGGATTCGATTTTTATTCCTATTTAGAGTTGATTTTGGCTTTAAGAGAAACAACCACTCATTATCTATAAATAGGACAACCTTGGAGAATTGTTCTATGCTCATTGGGTACAAGTCTTTGAAAGACGTAATCACATTAGAGTGGTCTTTGAGAGAGCTTTCATCAAGAGAAAAGAGAGAAGAAAAGTATTTGGTTTGCTGTAGATTTTTATTCCGACCAGCCAACTTCAAATCATGTTTCCCTATTCGTTAACCGTTGGATCGGGATGAAATTTCGATTGAGTGTTTGTAACATCTTGATATTTGATTAGAACAGTGAAGATCGGATTTGGAGGCCCATAGCATCTGACTTCGAGTCCAAAACAGCCCCAATTTTGTGACTTTTCCTCTTTCTTCAATTGATTTGTCGTTACTCTTGTTGCTATTATTGCTCTGTGTTTGACACTTGTTGTGTAGTCAATTTGGAGAAATAACCCTCTTATTGTTATAGTGGAGTCTTTTGGATCTTTGTGATCCCGTAATTTTTACCTTCGATTTGAAGTGTTTTCCACGATAAATTTAGTGTTCTTTATCTTTTTTATTTTCGAATTTGCCTTTTCCTCGACATAACAATTTTTACATGCTACATGTCTGATTTATGTAAATATCGTCTTGAGATTTCTACCACATGATTTCCTTAAATACTCTTCCTCATTTTGCTTCAATCCCCTTTGGCTATTTTTCTGACCCTTTAGCCCAAGAACAACGCAAAATCATTGATTACACCACTTTCCTCGTTCAAAAAGTAGCACTATTTTGTAATAGAATGAAGTTGGTCATTCTTGAACTACTCTGTGCTAAGATTAATGTGTTCATAGTGTAATTTCTAGGATCAAGTTGCTCTGCATTGATTCGTTGCGAGCAGCTATGCTCCAATTTATGCAGATACCAACCTAAGGTATTGTACCTTGCAATTATGCTTTTGTCACATTAGCAATTCAAGTGGATGCAAGCCATTAGTCAGAAATCAGGTCGAGCTATCATTTGTGTATAGTTTAATAGCTACAAACAAATAGTTTTAATGTATGTACGCAAGCAATTAATATTTTTATATATAAGTCTGTAATTTGACTGATTCCAGAATATCTTAATGGTGCAAAAGGATTTAAACAACTAATCAAAGAACTCAAAATTGAAGTCTAAATAAATTACTAATCTCCTTGTACAAAGTCAAATTGTCAATTTCTTTTGGATTTTGTAAGCCAAATTAAGCATTCTGAATGACATATTTCACAGCATCCATGTAATTCTTCAACAACTCCCCCACAATCTTACTAATCATCTGTTGTAGCCCTTCAAAAACCTCCAACAATTCCTTTGACAACTCTTCGGATGGAGTTTTCAACTTCTCTATGACTTCTCCTGCGGCTGAGATCATAGCAGACGAACCCTCTACGACGCTTTTCTTGAGAAGATCAAAGAAAGAAGATGCTGCAGCGCTCAACACTTGCAATAAAAGATCCAGCACATATTCAAGGCATGCTTTGACGGCATCTCCTACAGCTTGCAATCCAGTTTGGATGGCGTTGCCAGGAACTTTTAGTGCTTGGATCATGAACACGAATGCATAGGATGTAGAGAAAAATAAGCGAATGATGAGGCTGATTAAGGTACCTAAGGTTGAGAAGACGGTGTTCAAGAAGACAAGTGCCATTGAAACAGGAAACATAAAACGTATTGATGATTTATATAGTTTGGGTAATTAATAAGTTGGTTGAGTTCGTGCGATTAATTTATACGGGATAGAGATAGTAGTTGTCCACACATTTTAGCAACACAAAGTCGTTTTAATACCAAATGGAAGATGCTAACTAATTTTATCAATTTGAAAAGGCAATTCAGAAAAGAGCTTTAATTTAGAGATTGACCAAAGTGAATAAATAAGCATTTATCAGACATAAAGGCTTAAAATACTCGTACCACCACCTACTGACTGCTCCATTTCTTAATTCTTAAACCAGACCTGTGCAAGCAATTTGAAACATTTGGAAATGCAGTTGTCAACTCTGGAAAATCTGAACAAAATTTCTGCTGGTTGTTAACCAACGGCAAGGGCGGGTCAACTCTCTTAAATATTGAAGAGATGGATTGCAATTTGCAAGAACAAGAGATTCCTATGCAGTGGTTCTACATTCATCCTTTTAACAATCCGCCACTGGACACAGACTTCTTGTCTTCAAAAACATTTTGCTAATTCAGGCAAAAGCTAAAGGGTTTGACCACACATCAAATATACAAAATCATGAAACTGCTTTACATTATTCATGATTTATTTACATAACATGGATGACACTCTATACAAATATTTACAAAGCAGACCCTCTGATAGTGCACACCAGAGAACAATTTCTTTGGTATTAGATACATGAAAGATTCTATATACTATAGTATATACATATATGACAACATTAGTAGAGAACATATCAGCCGCTGCGCTATCTAGTTAGTTCTCCTTGAGCTGATACACAGTCCTAATGTATTCTTCTGCATCCCAAAGGAAAGAACCGAAAGCAATAGCCTCCAAAACAATTCTCTTCAAACTTGCCAATGATGTAGAAATTACTTCACCACTCACAATTAGACCTGTCTTCTCATCACCAAAGAGTGCATAAATATGCTTCTCAATCAGATTCAGGGCCTCCTTGGATTTTGGTTTTGCACACATTTGCAATGTTTCTGCGTCAAAACTCATCACATAGTACTTCAGATTTTCTTGTTTTTTTTCTCGAACAAGTGGAATTCGGCCCACTGATGTAGATCGTGTGCCACTGATGCGACCAAAGGGAACAGTCGATGATCCTAAGGACTGCAACTCTGAAAGTAAGAGCTGGCTGGAACTAGCAATACCAAGGTCCCGGCTAATGTGATCAACTTTCTGTTCTAAATGGTGCCTCAAGGAAACCGACTTCAAAAAATACCCAAATAAAACAGAAGCAGCATATACTCGACAGAGCTGGAGCTTTCGTACTTTAGTAGGGGCCCAATTGTCGGTCACGTTTGACTTTTCTTTCCATCCTAGAACAATGGTAAGATGTTCCCTAACCATTTCCAGCACTTCGCAGCTATGGATAGACTCAAGTTCCCAGTCCCTGCAAGGCCATATCTCAAGTCTGCCATTGTATATGCATTTCGAAAGCTTGGGAACCAATTGCACTCTGATTCCAGAGAACTTGTAAGATATTAGAATGTACATAATGTCTTCAACGGAAGCTTGACATTCCAGCTCTTTTACTTCAGCTATTCTCCTGGCATAACATCATATTCAAATTTCAATAAATCTAGTACAGGAGAGACTAGATAGTCTCTATCTATATCAGGTAATCTAACGACGAATCACCCAAACAACTACGCCTACCATCATTGCGCAGCAACCAGCATTTACCTACTATTTTAATCATTTGGATGATGAGTTAGGCACCTCAATTATGGCTATATCAGCTCCCGCAGGTGGTTCCATTTAATAGTTGCATTCCTCACATAAGTGTTGCAAAAGTAAAATAGAATGAAAAGCAAAATCAAGCAAACATACTTTTCCATGACATTTTAAAAGCTGTCCTAACTTTTTAAAATATTTTGTTGTGGTTGATAACCGTGGTGTCCGGGCAAGTTTGCGCGCATTTCGATTAGTTCCACAAGGTACCTGCTACCTCCCACCAGCACAGGTACCAGGCAATTTTGTCCACCAAGACTTGGAAAGATGGGAAAAAATCACCTAGTGTTTTTGCCTCCAGATTTGAACCTGAGACATTTTTTAACTTTATCCTCCATTACTTTTCACGAAGGAGAACCTTGGCGTAACTGGTAAAGTTGTTGCCATGTGACCAGGGGGTCACGAGTTCGAGCCGTGGAAACAGCCTCTTACAGAAAAGTAGGGTAAGACTGCGTACGATAGACCCTTGTGGTCCGGCCCTTCCCCGGACCTAGTGCATAGCGGGAGCTTAGTGCACCGGGCTGCCCTTTATCCTCCATTACTTTTCATGACTAGTCAAGAAAGCTTTCAAAATGTCATAAAAATGTCATCATACTTTTTCATGACATTTTAAAAGATGCCCCGTCTTTGTTGAACTTGATCCTCCTTTACTTTTCATTGACTAGTCAAAAAAGCTTTCAAATGTAATCAAAAGAGCGAGTTTGTTCAATTTTGATTCTTTTTCTTTTGATAAGGTAATTGTTCAATTTTTCTTTCCTGTCCCTATCTAAATGCATTGCTGCATCCCTCCCTCCTAGCATTGCTCTAGTATATGTACTTTCCCAGAACATGTCATGCCATTAGCTGAAGGCACACATAAGCTTGCAGCCAAGACCTACGCTTGAACACGCCTCAAGAAGTGATACCAAGCAACAAGCAATTGTTTAATCAGTAAGCAGGAAGCAAATCTAGTGCATACAGAAAACAATATCAAAATCTACTGCATACAGAAAACAAGAAACCGTTATGTATTTTGGAATATACTATAAGTCTTAGGCTGCAATATATTCGACACTGATATCTACTGGAAGATTCTTGTAAGGAAAGATGCTATACATAGAGCATCTACAGTTCAAACGTCAAATTCAAATGTACTACTGCATGATACATGTCCATTTGTAGGTTTATCTCAAGCTATAGGTTATTGCAATAAAAATGAACTTAACATCAGCATCCGACATCACATCTATCAACTCATGTCATCATTGGGTACCTGAACCTCTATCCAAGTTTCAGAAAGTTCTACTCCTATGAAAAATATTTCAGGGACTGCATAATCAATTAGCAAATTATTGCGTCTTCAATTACAACTTTGCTAACGGCAGCTACAAATTAGTCCATATCTATAAGCAAATAATCTCCAACAATGACGTTGAGGATAATGAATGACTGAAGCAAAAGCTTCTCTTTATGATATTGCTTTGCCTTAAAAATGCGGTCTAAGGTAATGTAGTTCAATGGCACTTACTTCAACTGGAAAAAAAGAGCTTAATCAAACCAAACCAAAATAGTAATTGGAAGTTTCTATTGCACCTCATCCTGTCCATTCTGATGGCACCAGCACAAGGAATTCATCTTAACTGCGCCAAGTATCTCAGGAACCAATAATTGAACGAAGATAATGATGAAACATACTCAACCTTCTTAAGCATTTTTAAGAGAAAATAGTCGATAAAATCTTCCAAAATGTGGAAGAGGAAGGGGGATAGAACTGAATTATGGATTTTCTTTTATAAGTAGAGCTAAATAATGGATTTAGACAGACAGAGAGAGAGATTAAATTGGTTATTCAACTTAAAGTAAATATTTAAGTACGTGTATATATCTCCCAAGTCTGTCATTAATTTAGTGGTTGGTTGAGTTTTTGTTCGTACTAAGTTTTGATCCAAGCCTCCAGCAACTGTTGTCCAAGTCTATCCAGTTGAATCCTCCTCTTAACATGTAACACCCAATAAATCAAGGATTTGGTAAATAATCGCTCCTATTACTCTCTACCATTATATTCAGTATCTAAAACAAAGAAACCGACACTTATATGCAAGATTCAGAAATTTTGTGTACCTAAGAAACAAAAACACTGAATGTACTACCTACCCAAATTCATGTATACAAGCCTATTTCGGTCTTATACTACAAGTAGAATGTTATCTCTAGATTTCCAATCTTCAAGAGAAGAGAGGCAGTGGATTTACACTGGTCTACGACAGAACTTAAGAAAGCTGAATGCTGCACTGAGCCTTTGCCCTTTAAACTAAATAATTACAAAAAAGGGGGACAGCAAATTGAAAATAAGAAGTATAGAGATAATTGAAACGCCCAAGGGTGTGGCCGAGCAGTCACCGAAGCTAAATGGATATCTCATCCGGCCTTGATAGACAAAATTATCTGATATCTTTAATTGCTGGTCCCAAGCACCAATCAACTAGTATCTAAAGATTATACAAATAAACCCCACAATTCGTTCAGCCAACCCAATATTAAGGGTTTGTTGTTGTAGTAGGGGACAACCAAAGATAACAAAGCCAAGTACTTACAACTTATAAAGTAGTAATCAAAAAAGGAAAAAGCAAAGTGATAGGAGGAGATATATTGAAAAAGAAAAGAAAAAGTAGCACGAACCTATGGAGAAAAGCTTCATCAGAGGCGAAGCTGAGATTAATCCGAGCCAGAGCTTGATCTCGGTCATACGCTAACTGCTCCAACTGTTTCTGAACGACGACTTGAAAGTTGTTGGGATCATTCAGAAGCACAGTGCTCAACAACCTCCCCGTCGGTGTTGTCGGTTCTAGCGGTGCGTTTAAACCACTAAATTCGCACTTACTATTACTAGTATTACCACTGGCCACTACAGTCAAGGATTTCCTACAACCGAAAGAAGAACGGGTTGATGATAGCAAAGTAGTCTTCACCTTAAAAGGTAAAGATTGGTGTAGGGAAATTTTGGTATAGGAGAGGCCACAGTCCATTCAACAAGCTATTGGCTAAAATTTATTGTATGTGATTTTGTTTGATAACTTTGGTATGGGGATGGAGGAAAAGGGTAAAGAGTAGATAAGTGGAGACAACAGTTATCCAATGTGGGAGTGGATAAGGACGGTGACTTATCCTAATCAGGCTTCATTTATGCAAAAAAGTACGAAAAACATACACCAGTGGTGTACACCAAAGTTATCTCTATTTTAGTTGTACACTCAAGTAATGCAGATTCCACGAGGGAAAAAAAGAGCTACATCTTTACTTATTTTATGCATTTTGGAACTAACACAAAATTCAATTCGAAAAATAATATTTTAAAAAAAATGTATATATAACGCATGCCTGGTTTGACTCGTATAGTTGGTCAAAGCATGCACTATACGAGCATGGCCAAATGTCTCACGGTAATGAACATTTGGCCATGTTTGATTCGTATACTTGTCACGTGTTATACCAATTAAACATGACCAAACATTCGTCAGCCTGGAACGCTTGGTCATGCTCGTATAGCACATGTCAGGCATACACTATATACGAGCACAAATCCACTCACAATTATTCAAATTGTCATCTCTTTTTTTTTTTGTAAGTAAAGAATTCTATTACTAAAGGAATATGATAGATATATTTTGTATAGCTAGAAGGATAATTTAGTCTTTATATTATTTTTACATATTATAAATACCACTTATAATTGTTAATGTAAATTATTCAAGATAATTACTCTTTCATGGTATCAGATATCCTTCTCCAAGTCTTCTTCTCCATATCATCATCATGGTTTCATCTACATCCAGTTGTCAAACCTCTTCTTTCTCCTTCTTCCATGGATAATTTCCAGTTACACATTCTGCTGTCTCTGTGTCCAATATCAAAAATTTGATTCCTACCACTCTTGATTATAAAAACTATATGCTTTGCAGGGAATTATTTCTTCCCGTGTTTAAAGGACATTGGTGTCTATGGCTTCATTGATGGAAGTTATCCATGTCAGTAATAACCTGTTTGGCCAAACTTCTAAAATCAGCTTATTTTGAGAAGTGATTTTCTCAAAAGCACTTTTTAAAAAAATTAAAAAGTGCTTTTGGTGAGAAGCAATTTGTGTTTGGCTAATTAATTTGAAAAGCACTTTTGGACAGTAATTAGTGTTTGACCAAGCTTTTGAAAACTGCTTCTAAGTGTATTTTTCTCAAAAGTGCTTCTCAGAAAAGTCCTTTCGGAAAGAAGCTACTTTTTTCTGTTTCTCAAAAACTGCTTCTGTTTCTCCTCAAAAGCACTTTTTTCCTTTCAAAAGCTTGGCCAAACACTTTTGGCCAAAAAAAGCACTTTTGGCACACAAAAAAAAAGCTTTGGCCAAATAGGCTACAAGTCTACTCTTACCATAGACGATGGAACTTCTGTTACTAATCCAGCTTTTCAACAATGGGTCCAACTTTACTCTATTGTTTTATCATGGATACAAGCCACAATTTTTCAAGAAATACTTCAGGCAATTATCCCTCCTAACAACAGTCTTACTGCTCGCGAGGCGTGGCTACAAATTGAACGTCTTTTCCATGATCATGTTAGTTCCCGAACTCTCCAACTTAAGGTTCAATTTCATAACCTTAAGAAAGGTTCCCTTTCTATTGCTGATTATGTGCATCGCGCCTCAAATTCTTCTTAATATCTCTCTATTAGCACTTCAATCACTACTAGGATTCCACTTCCTACTTTTCTTGAGACTAGATCTCTTCTGTTCCTTCATGAAACTCAATTGAATGGCTTTTCTTCTACCGCATCAGATTCTTCCACTGCTTTAGTAGCTAAACAAAATTCATCTTCTCAAGGACGTGGACGTGGAAGAAATTCTAATAGTGGTAGATATGCCTATGGTGAGCGTGGAAGAGGGCGCAACAACAATGGCTACCAAAGAAGTTATTCCACTACTCCTCCCCAATTTCCTCCACGCCGAAGGGCTCCGTCCATTTTAGGTTTAGTGCCGCACTCTACTATTTCTTCTGTTTATCCTACTTATCCATTGCCTTCTTCCTTTCATTGTCAGTTATGTTTTCAACCCACGTATACTGCACGAGATTGTCCATCTCTTGGTTCCAAAGCATTCTTTTTCAGATCTTCAATCTTCATCCTTTGCGCATTCCTATACTCCTCCAGTTAACCCTCAGTGGTATGTTGACACCGGAGCCTCTTCACACATGACACCTCTACTTCAAATCTCTCTTACATTCAGTCCTATAATGGTAATGATCGTGTTATGGTGGGTAATGGTAATCAACTCCCAATCTCTTATACTGGTAATGGTAATTTCTCTACGTGTTCTTCCACCTTTTCTCTCACAAACATTTTAGTCGTTCCTAATCTTTCTTGCAATTAATTAAGTGTTCGTAAATTCACTTCTGATAATAATTGTTCGATTGATTTTGATGTTTTTGGATTTTCTATTATGGACTACAAAATGAAGAGAAAATATGATACCGCTGTCGCATTATGCATAGCGTTATTCAACGTACACTCCGCTGAAAGGGAGTGTATTTTCATATTTTCCTTCTCTGAAGCCAGCGCCTTAAGGTAATTGGAAAGTTCCACATGCCTGGACACCAGATGGAACTCCTTCGAGACCAAGAGAGTGACACTCCTCCTCCCTCAGGATCTGGAGAAAGGGGTGAGTAATTGTACCCAAATTCTCGTTGTCAGGGGACCGGGGAGGATAAGCACCCTCCTCTCGAGCATCTGCGATCGGCGGAGAAGATGCAGCAGATGCTGGTGGCGTAGGAGTGAATTGTGTAGAATGGCGTGAAGTTTTTGGTGTTGCAGGTTGAGAAGCAATTGCAACAGAAGCAGAGTTGATTATTGGTTGCTCACTAACCGAAGGCGGAAGAGGCCCAGGTCCCGAACTCCTTGGACCAGTAACAACAACATGGACAGGACATTGGGTGTTGGTTTTTTCTACCAGATCCAACTCGCTCCACAGTGCTTGGACCTCTTCGTCGGTAAATTCTAAAAGCTCTCCTGGTGAGCATTCGGTTAAGCTGATGAAGATCGTTGTCTCCGTTTAAGGGAAGCTTCTTCATCACTAGATTCCCCATCATCTTCAATCAAGGCTGACTCAAGTGTAGCCTTTCTTATTTTCTTATTTGTATCCCCATCCGAGGAAGAGTGCCGCCTTTTTTGGTCACTTGTTCTCTGTCCAGGGACTCCGAGAAGAAGTGCCCCTACCGGAAGCAGGCTCGAGGGCACCGCTCCAAGTGAGAGCCTCTTGTAACAACCTCGCAGCCACCGTAGGGTTGGCCAAAACCTCGCCTTCAGGGTAGGTAACAGAACCCCGCGGGAGTCCTGAATCAAACAAAAGGGTATGGTTAGCAAAAAATTTTATGTGCATAGAGAGGCGAAAAGTAGAAAGAAGCAGTTTACCCTAGTTCTTGGCCTTCCACCCGTATCAGGGGGCCATCTCATTCCATCGACGGGTCTTTGGCGTAGTAATATCCAGGATCTTCTGAACCTATTGGTCCAAGCCTTCAACCCTTGGTGGTGTCCACCGAATAGCTGAAATAACGAAAATAAAAAGGTTAGAAATGATAAGGAGCGGTCTTTTTACGGAGAAAGAGATAGATTACAAACTTACGTGAACAACTCCATGATTCAGGAAAAGATGGATTTGTGGCCGGCATGATATCCCTACTAGCAATAATGATGTATTGGTAAAAAAAAGTTTCACATGTAAGCCAACTTTTGACAACTCAACCAGTTATGTGGACACAGGAGAACGCGACAGCTGGATGTGATTCTTTGAAGAGGTACGGAACAAAGAGGCATGATTCAATAAACCCTCGAGCTTATCAGCCACGGGAATCTCGACCTGATCAAAACAGGAAGAGACACGGTCATAATGAATCTGGACAAAGCTACGGACAGATTCAAGAACCCACAATTGATTATTCGTACGTTATGTAAACGTACCCCAAANTCTAATTCTTTGGTTAAACAAATTGGTTCCGTTACCGGGAATCTGATAATCTTTGTTTGCTTTTCAAGTGATATCCTCTGAACTATGTCGAACTCCAACGACAACAACCAGCAAAGGAATGGAACCCCAATTCCATCACCTTCAGGAACCCCATGTGGTTCAAGGGAACAATCTCCAGAAAGATCCAATAACAACAATGGTGATAATGATCAAACGGTGGAACAAGATCATGTAAAGCAAATGATTACAGAGTATGTGAGCCAAGCTTTGCAAGAATTTGCGAGGGGATTACCGGCAGCGTTACCTGCACCACCGACACCACCCCCCAATAATACCATCACCATGGAAAATCCTCAATCTGGGTTGGCAAACTCAGGAAGGGGAGATACTCCTAATGAATCTCTCGAAGCGAGACCAGGTATATCTAATAACTCTGAATTACAAAATTTACTGCTAACCATGCAGAAACAGATGAAGGAGCAGAACGATCGCATCGAACAAATTCCTGGAGTACCGCCTATTATCAAAGGCATTGATGTTGATAGGTATTCTCAACAACCTTGGAAGCCAAGTCTGGCACCTTTGCCTATACCCAAGAAGTTTAAAATGCCCGACGTTCCCAAATATGATGGAACAACTGACCTACGTGATCATGTGACTTCACTACTGGAGTAAAAGGCAACGACTTAACAAAACAAGAGATTGAATCAGTCCTTGTCAAAACATTTGGGAAAACACTTACCAAAGGAGCCCTAACCTGCTTTTCTCTTCTTCCTGAAAATTCTATTGACTCTTTTGCTGAGCTTGCAGATTCATTTATAAAATCACACTTTGGTGCACAAAAAGTTGAGAAAAGAATGGAAGACATATTCAAAATAAAACAAGGAGACACGGAACTACTCCGTGAGTTTGTAGACAGGTTTCAACGAGAAAGAATGCAATTACCCAGGGTGCCTGATAATTGGGCAGCCATGGCATTTGCAAGAAACCTAAACGATAAGAGTTCAGAAACCACGAGACGACTTAAGGAAAGTCTAAGAGAATTCCCCACTACAACATGGAACAATGTATATAACAGGTATAGTACTAAACTCAGAATAGAGGAAGATATCATTGCTCGTTCAAGAGATGAAGATCATTCCAGATCCAGACGCCCTGAATCAGACAGAAGATCAGGTAAAAACAGGTACGATCCTTACTTAGGACCCTCGGGCGTGATATTCGTTCCAGGTTCGAAAACACTAGGTCAGACTATAGACCACAAGGAAGAGACGTAGTCTCATCCTCGTCTAGATCCAGAAAAGATCGAGATGAACGACCTAGAGGTAATACTCGAATCGGCGATCATACCTTTAATGTAAGTACTACTGAAGTTGTCTCAATATTGAGGAACATGGGAGACAAGGTTAAGTGGCCTAAAGAGATGCGATCAAATCCAAATAGAAGGAACTCAGATCACTGGTGTGAATTCCATAACGATCATGGGCACAAAACTGCAGATTGCAGATTTTTACAAGGTGAAGTAGAAAACTTATTGAAACAGCGCTATTTAACAGAATTGTTTAGTGATAAAGGTAAACAGGCATATATGAGGAACATGCAGGAGCCTCCAAAGCCTCATTCTCCAAAACGAACCGTCAACGTGATACACGGAGGTGAAGAAGTAAACGGAGTGATCTGCAAAACAACCACAAAGTTCATAATTACACATGGAAAACGGGTTCGTGAAAATATGGAAGAGGACGATATAACCTTCGATGAGGCAAATATCGATGGATTAATGCTTCTTCACAACAATGCTTTGGTCNGTCATCGATACTGACATGGCTTATAACGTAATCGTGGGAAGGCCATAGATCCACGACATGAAAGCAATACCCTCAACCTTGCATCAAGTAATTAAATTCCCCTCTGTATGGGGGCTTCAGCAAATTAGAGGCGACCAACAGACCGCAAGAAATATAAACTATGTGGTACACTACAACAAAAAAATAGAGGTAGAAGAATAACGAGATAAGGGAATCTCCCAAGCAGGTAACACCGTCAAAACATGCATGGAAGAAATTACTACCCAAATAGGTATGGAAGGTATTATTGTTGAAACAGGTACAAAAGAAAATATTTACGAGAAGGTTAATCAAGTTACCACGGAAGGTGCATTAGACCACAAGGATGCAGATTCCAGACTGGACGTCATTCATGAACCGGAGGAAGGCGAGCACATCAAAACAACTATGGAAGAGCTCGAAGCTGTTCCATTGTCTGAACAAAAGCCTGAACAGAAAGTGTATATAGGCACGAGGCTGGGCCCCGGTCGAAGAGGTAAGTTAATTGATTATTTAAAAGCTAACGCAGACTGCTTTGTGTGGTCCCACTCAGATATGACAGGCATCCCACCATGAAGTTATGACTCATAAACTAAATGAAGATCTATCCTTCGTGCATGTTAAGCAGAAGAAAAGAAAGCAAGGACCATTCAAGAACCAAGTGATCGACGAAGAGGTATAGAAATTCTTGAAGATTGGTTCGATACGATAGGTAACGTACCCTAACTGGCTATCAAACATTGTGTTAGTACCTAAAAAAATGGAAAATGGAGAGTATGCGTAGATTATACTGACTTAAATAAAGCATGCCCCAAAGATTCATTCCCATTGCCACATATAGATCAAATGATTGATGCCACAGCAGGTCATGAATTATTAAGCTTCTTAGATGCATATTCTGGTTATAATCAGATTAAAATGGATCCCTCAGATGAGGAAAAAACTTCCTTCATTACAAACAGGGGGGCTTACTATTATAAAGTTATGCCTTTTGGCTTGAAAAATGCTGGAGCTACCTATCAAAGGTTAATGACTAAAATGTTCCAGGAACATCTTGGAAAGACGATGGAAATCTATATTGATGATATGTTGGTAAAATCAACACAAGCA
>MDKI01057046.1:0-17395 GCA_005239505.1 Nicotiana paniculata | reverse complement strand
GATATCCAGCAAATACAGAGGCCAACTACAGCAGAAAACTAGATTGCAGATTCAGATTAAACACAACAGTGATGAACTCTATCCGAACTCAACAATTACAGCTTAAAACCCGTAGCAACGGGAGCGAAAATAACCAGTGAAACAACCCAAATTTGACATTGAAGCTCAACAACTTTTAAAAAAGAAGGAAACAACAAACTAACTTCAAACTTTTTATGTTTTTGGAAGGTTTTTGCTATTTTCTGAAAATATTCAAAGGTGAAAAGGTGCTGAAATTTTTTGTCTTCAGCTCTCTTTTTCTCTCATCTTTTTTTTTCAAAGTGAAATAAAGACCCTCCCTTTATAGAAGAGGGCAGCCTTGAAAGTGATTCAAAGTTGCACCAAAAATATCATGAAAAAGGACTCTCCTTTTTCACTAAAATTAGACACAAGTTCGGGTACTTGTACCTCAAACCTGCTCCAAATAGTAAAAGGCAACAAACATATACCTTACACTCAAGTATTTAGCTTTTATCAGCACATGACTGAAACTCAAGCAAAAACACCCATACTCAAACCAACTATGAATAGGAAAAGTTAGGACATGAATTCAATTGCAATTGAACTACGTATTCGAACTAAACTAAACTAAAACTACTCGATTAATGAGAACTGACAACGGGCGATGAAATAACGAAACACTGTCCAAAACAAAACTTAAATGAACATTAGTAACTGTCGAACAACTAGTAAAATTAACTAACTAAACAACTAAGTAAGTGAACAATTCAACTAACAGAAACAACTAAGATAAACAGAGATGACTAATAAACAACGTACTTACTTGAAATTCTAATTAGCACTAATTTGACCAAAAGAGAATCAAAAGCTATTGCTATAAAAAAATCAGAAATTAGTGAGGGAATGCAGGTCTTGGATTGATACCTAACTCTGTGAACTTAAATCTGCTTGTCTTAACACCACCGGGGAGGATGAGATACGACCACCAGACTCGAGGTTTCTTGCCAAATCAGTCACCATACGCCGAAAGACGGGTCAGTGGCTTGAGGAAGCAAGAAACCTGGGGCATGGTGGATATTGAAGTGGAGAGAGGCGGTTTGGCAGCGGGTGGTGGCAGTAGTGGTCGCCGGAACTGGCCGGAAAAACGACAATCAGAGTTTGGCTTCGAAATTAGTAGGGAAAGATAGACCAAACAAGAAGCTATCCGACCATGTATGTGTTGTAGGGTGGAGATGCCATAAACTCTACGAATTTGGGTAAAAGGGGTGGTGGCTAGGGTTCTTAGATCTAAAATTCATAGAGTTTGAGGGAGGTTTGGAGGTTTTGGTTTGGATATTTGGAAAGAGGAGAGGGAGAGGATGAAATGGTGAAAATTTGAAGGTTTTGGACGCCGGTGGACAGCGGCAGCGGTGGTGCCGCCATGGAGAGGGGCGGCGACGGCAGAGGAGGAGTGGAGAGAAGAGAGGGGGCTAGGGTTTGTGTTATCTGAAATAAGTCCAAAAATCTGATTATAGGGCATTTTATATGACAAATGAAACTGATTCTGGGCCATTGGATCAACGATAATAGAAAGCTGAGATTTGATCTTGAATACTTAACTAAAACGATGTAGTTTCGATATAAAACTACGTCATTTCGACCCTCTTATGGCAGCCCTATTTGGACCGGATCTGCGGTACTTTGCGCTTCTGATTTTGGGCCAATTTTGGCTTAATTTTAATTAAAATACACTGGCCCAATTCCTTAACCCTTAACTATCTTATTTAGTCCTAAAAATATATACAAGTAGAAAGAAAAATCTTTTTGGTATATATAATTTAAAGATGCAAAAAAAAAGTATACAAATAAAAACTAAAAATAATATTTTTGGTATTTTTAATAAAGGAAGGCAAGTAAAAATGCACAAATAACTAAAAATCATCCAAAAATAGTATTTGTAGGAGAATTTGAAGTGATCAAAAATTAGGTATTCACTGTGGATTTTTTTAAGGCTGCATTTTTTTTTCAATTGCATGTCTTTGTCGAAATCATTGCATAAAGTTGTACACATAAACGAAGTTTTTAAGAAGAATTAACCCAAATAGCCACTTATTCAAATGCTTAAATTAAAAATAGTTGGTGAAGGTATAATATTTTCATAATTTATGTATGGTAAGTATATAATTATGTATAAGCAATATATAAATTATGTACATAATTAAAAAAAGTAAATAATGAATATGAACAACTATTTGGGTAAAGATCCCGAGTTAAAACTCTTATATTTTTCGAGTGGATATCCTTCTCCTTTCCCCTTTCTCCTCTTTTCATTTCTAATTGATAGAGATTTTGCTCTGACTTGCAAATAGTAGGATGATACTTTCCCAAAACATATTATAAACCTCGTATATGATAATTGAGGACAAATGAGAAGTTTGGTGCCATTTGATTATTAGCCACTGATTAATGAATTCTTTGCTAGACCTTTTAGGTTTCTCTAAATTATTAATTTGCATATATTAATTGAAATTTTGACAACTTGCTTCAAATTCTGACAGAAAACTTTAAAATTGTGGGGCGGGGTTATTTTATTAATTTTTTTCTTAATAGGATCAAAGTATAAACGGTAATTCTAAGAAGTTCCATCTAGCATAATTTCGGGGGAAGTACACAAATGGCCATTCTTATGGTTGCTACCTAGTACGTATGTTGTCTTAAAAATTTGAACTAAAAATCTTAATTTCAATACAATTTAGGATATTTGTATCTTGAAAAGTTGAATCAAGATATATTGGCTAATTCTTAAATAACAGTCATTTAAACGGGCTACCTAGTGTCATTTCTATCATAATTTCGGGGCAAGTGCACAGATAGTCATTCTTAGGGATGCTATTTAGAGATTAGTCAGTACTTATTTTATCCTGAAATTTTAATTTTAGGATAACTTTTGTCCCGTCCGAAAAACTGAAATTCAAGACGCACGGTTAATTCTTAAATAGCAGTCTTTAGAGTGGCTACGTGGTATCATGTCTACCCTAGTTTCATGCTTTCGGATATTAAAACCCAACTAAGCCCACTGATATTGTAGGCCCAGCTATTTCCCCGACAGCTCTTCATTTCCCTCTTTAAAGACTCCAACTGACAACTACTAGTGTTAATGCTGACTCAATTCTTCTCCAAAAGATAGCAACAAAAAACAAAAACCCATTATACCCACAATTCTGTCAGCTATTTTCGCATTCTTTGTTCAAGGTTCTTACTCACTACCCTCTTCTTATTTTATTTTTTTAATTACTTTCAATGTGGTTCAAGTTTCAGTTTTTACTGTTTATCTTTTTTCTGGGTATTGTTTTCTTGAATTTATGCTTAACTTTTTGCTGCAATTGATATAAACATTCGTCTAAAGTTTGTGTTATGTTTTAAAGTTTTCATCTTTGAGGGTTTAATTATGTAGTAATTCAAATGTGTACAAGTTTCAGTTTTTACTGCTTATCTTTTTTTGGGTATTTGCTGCTTGAAATTATACTTAATTTTGGCTGCATTTTGAACAAAACTGAGCTTAAGAATGTGTGTTGTGTTTTCAAATTTTCATTTTTAAGGGTTTAATGATGTAGTTTCTGGGGAATGTAAGCCCTTGCCATGGGTCTGTTTTGGATGAGATACTTGTCAAGAATGTTGCCGTTATTAGTATGCTTAACTAATTTTTTTCTCTAGTTGTGGTCTTGGTTTTATGTTTTGATGGGTGATGGACATAGGCGGATCCAGGATTTAGTTCAACCTTTTAAGGTTATTAGCATTGCACCCCTTGTATTTTTAAAGTTATGATTGTAACACTTTTAGTGAATCTTTACACATAAATTTATGCCCGCGGCCAAAATATTGGGTTCAGAAGAATCTGAGAACAATATGCTGAATCCGCCTCTGGTGATGGAGGGTGGACTGTAGGAGATGATTTGGTCACCTGTGTAGTGATTGGTGTACAATTTATAGTGTTTACTACAAGACTGGAAATACAAAAAAAAAAAAAAAAAAAAAAAAAAAAAAAAAAAAAAAAAAGAGAACTACGATATGCATGAGATGTAGTTCTTGGTTTCTAATTTGTATGCATGAGATATTGGGAAAGTTGTTGAAGTTGCTGCTCTTGAAGTAATTAAGAGAATTATTAGTTCGGTTACCTACAACGGAAAAGAAAGAAAAGAACTTTGAGATGTTGGTGTTAGCTACAATCTATTTAGGTTTATGTATCCAATTTCATCTTCTTTTCTTTAACTAAAAAAACAGAAAAATGACTAGGATATGTAACTCATGATGGCAGATGATAAATATTTAGGTGTATGTATCCTGTTTCATTATTATTATTTTTGTTTTATTTAAGGCAAGAAAGCGGTAGTATTTGTACGGAGCGCTAAAAACAGGACACGGGTTCAAATGAGCTGATTTTACTTTGGTTTTGAGAAAAGGAGCTTAACGTGAGAGTTCCAGGATTTTTACTTTTTCATATTTCTGGAATTTGAAGAAATAAGGCTAGTGATTTAGCTAACTGCTATGTTTTTTTTTTTTTTTGTATTTTATCATCAAGTGAACTGACTGCTTTTAATAAAAGATTTAAAGGTTTAATGTGCTATTGATGTAAGAGAATTAAGATCAGAAGTCAGAACTGTCCGAGACGAAAACTGCCGCTTGCTTTACATTACGTTTCTTCATAAACTTACATACAACTTGTACATTTCTGAATTTACTTGTGAAAATATAAGGTTGTAGCTTTCTGAGTGATACCGTTATGCTTTTGTCTGCTAGAAATGGCAGTAACTGCAGCTTCAAGCTTGCAAGTAACAATAGCTAGACCATCCATATTCTCTACAAAAAGAATTTCCAGCGTCTGCTCAACAAAATTTAGTGCTGATACTAGAAAACAGTCATGGAATAGACTTGCCAGTAGCTCTCATGTTTCATCCATTCAACATTTTTGGCGCAATTTCACATTGACATCTCAAAAGTTAGAGAAAGTTGTCACCAAGGCAAAATCAGAAGCTGATGAAAGCCAGGCTGCCTCTGGTCTTCAGATTGGTTTAAAAGGTCAGGTTCTTTTGAATTTTTAGTTTTCAAAAGCTTTTCTAGATTTTGTGTGGTTTTAGATCTTAGGAGTGTGTGGAAGAGATGGTGGATGTGCCCCCCCCCCCCCTTCCTTTAAACTTGGGATCTCCGTGTTATTGGTAAAAAAACTTGAGATGTCCATTTTAAATGCTGTTTGCAGGTAAAAGGGCATTTATAGCTGGTATAGCGGATGATAATGGATATGGGTGGGCTATTGCTAAGTCCCTGGCTGCTGCAGGAGCTGAAATTCTAGTTGGAACCTGGGTTCCGGTAAGTGAAATTTACAATTTCTTGTTGGATTTTAGCTTGAAGTCTCCTTATAATATATACAAAGATTTTGATGTTTTTGCATTTCCTTGAACAGGCCTTAAACATTTTCGAAACAAGTCTGCGACGTGGGAAGTTTGATGAATCACGCATGTTAGAGTCTAAACTTGTGATTATTTTTTACCACTGCAAAAAGGGCTTTATAACTAACATCTCGCTAAATGCATCTTTATCAGTTTGCCAGATGGCTCTTTGATGGAGATTACAAAAGTATACCCACTGGATGCTGTTTTTGACAGTCTTGAGGATGTACCTGAAGATGTAATGTCAATGAATATGGTTACGTGAAAATTTCTTATAGTGTTCCAATTGCATCTCCCTAAAACTGTTTTTATTCTTACCTTGCAGATAAAAGCAAATAAGCGTTATGCTGGTTCTTCTAAGTGGACAGTTTCGGTATGCAGTCTCCTCATTCACACTTCTTTGTGCATGCCAAATGAAATGAGTAACTCTTGTTGCTTTGGCTCGGCTATCTTAAGAACTAGATTTGGACATTCAATTAGCATAACTACCGTGGTTATTATTAATACATGCCTTAAACGAATTAAAATGTTAGTTTCATGTTTGTGTTGGTAATCATTTAGGCTAGTATCAGGACATCTTCGTCTTCCTGTTATTAATTGTTATGTCCTCTAAAGTTTGTATAATTCAGTTGATTTCTCTTGTTTATAGGAAGTTGCAGAATCTGTTAAGGAGGATTTTGGCAGCATTGACATTCTTGTACATTCACTTGCCAACGGGCCGGAGGTATAGCACTTTTCGAAATTGTAAACACTGCTTCTTCATATGTGTTCTTTCTCATGAAATCATTCAACCATTAGGTGACTAAACCTCTTCTAGAGACATCAAGGAAAGGATACCTTGCGGCAATATCAGCATCGAGTTATTCCTATGTGTCTTTACTAAAGCATTTCCTTCCAATTATGAACCCAGGCATGTATTTTAGTTTGCCATTTCATTTATGATTTCCTTCCGTTTCTTGCTCCTTGTTTGACCATCTATACATTTATGTACTTCCCCAAAATGTTCCTTTTGAAATAAATGATGGTTTTATAACAGGTGGTTCCTCAATTTCTCTTACCTATATTGCGTCTGAGAGGATCATTCCAGGGTACACACTATTCTTCTCCTCTTCTTGCTTTATTGTTTTAAAATTTTAATTTGTCGCTAGAGGAGTCATTGGTTTGAAATTATGTCATTCGCAGATATGGAGGGGGAATGAGTTCTGCCAAAGCAGCACTCGAGAGCGATACCAGAGTGAGTTGTTCTATATTCTCTACCTGGCGGGAAAAAGAAAAAGAGAAGAGGAGAAACTATATGGTTTTCTCCCCTTGAATATCTAATATCCACCCTAATTTTGTTGCATCTTATCATTGAAAGGAGTCATGCTAATGATGTAGGTGCTTGCTTTTGAGGCCGGAAGAAAAAAGAAAGTTAGGGTGAATACAATATCTGCCGGTATGTGTCCATTTATTGTCTTTTGGATTATGATTTTCTCTATATGATAACACCTCAACCAAGTTATAGAAACCTCGGAAGTCTACCAAGAAGCGAAGCAACCACTACTCCAGCTTTTTGTTCCAACTCATTTCTTTATGTAATGTTCCTTTCATGCAAATTCTTTTATTGACTAGAGAAACATATCTCTATCCAGGCCCATTAAGAAGTCGAGCCGCAAAAGCAATTGGTTTCATAGATATGATGATTGACTACTCCATAGCCAATGCACCTCTACAGAAAGAATTATCAGCAGGTAAATCATCTGCCAGAAGTTATTTCTTACTAAAAATGTTTTCTTTACTGTCTCTCCCTCGGCTGTTGTTAATATGCTTTTCTGGAAAAACTTCTTGTATAGATGAAGTAGGAAACACGGCTGCATTCCTAGCGTCGCCTCTGGCTTCAGCGATTACTGGTGCTGTTATATACGTTGACAATGGGTTGAACGCAATGGGTGTCGGAATTGACAGTCCTATATTTAAAGACCTCAACATTCCCAAGAGCGAGGAATAGAAGATAGTATCTGTAGGTGAATTTGTATTTGTGTGGTAGTCATTGTGTATTTTTTGAACTTGTTATGGTCAGAGCCAAGAATGGCTAGGCCAGCGGCCTTCACGAAATCATCTACTGTTGTATGATTGATATTTTATAGAGTAATAAATAGAAGTAATGAGTTCCCAGTAATCATCTTTCACTAGGTCCCTAACAGTGTTTTAAAAGGCGTTTTCTAGGTGAGCTGCAGCAAAAATGCCCCGAGGCAATGGTGTGGGGCGAAAGTCACAAGAGGCGTACACCTAGCAATTCGGGGCGTACACTCGGGCGTTCGGGGCATAAATCCAGGGCATTTGAGGTGTGTATTTGTAGTGAGGCGTAAGCTCCAAAAATATTTTCAAATTAAAACAAAATTTGTAATTACTCAAAAGTTTTAAAAAGGAACTGAAATGTAGTAGATTTTAAAGTCAAAAGACCTTTTTTATTGAGTTAAGCCCTAATTTATGGTATTTCCCAATTTTTACATGCTAGTCTACTAATATCTCCCAAAAGTAACGGATATTCAATTCTTTTTTTTTTTTAACAAATTCAAAGAGAATTCCATTCTCCTTCCTAGCAGAAAGTTCAAACTTCAAATTGCAGGTTTATAATCTTTTTTATTCCTCCATGTAGAAAATTTTATTCTTTTCGACTCAAGTTACTTTTGATTGTAAGTAGCGTATAATAAATTATTTTGACTAGTTTTTTAGGGGGATGGAACACATCTATATGTATATTTTTCACATATTTATAGTTTTCTTCAATTTTTATGCAATTTTATATATTCATAAATATTAATTGTAATTATATTCTTTTATAAATATTAAAAAGGGATAACGGCCAAAATTGTTCCTATACTATCAAAATTAGTCACGTTTATACTTGTTTTTACTTTCGGTCTAAAATTGTCTCTACCGTTAACAAAGTATGCAAAATCGTCCCTAACCCTAACAGATTTCCAACGTGGCAGTAGGACCCCTCGTTTAATGTGCCAACTGGGCAAATACTAACCCGAATTGTAGAGACACATGCTCATTTTTTTGACTCATGCCCATTTCGTTTACCCTCTTCTTGTGAAGAGTTGAAGATCAGAAAAATAAATAAACAGAAGAAAATAAATCAAAGCCTAAAAGTATCTCAGATCTGTAAACATGAACATAAAGAACTTTGAGGATTTATATATCTAATGGTGAACCATGTAAAAAGTAGTAGCCACATCCTACCCAACCTTTCGCCGGCTGCCGCCTCCGCCTTCATTAAAACAGCCACCGCTTCACCAGTCCACCACCGTCTTTCACCAATTTATGACATAAAATAGATTATTTAGAATGATATGTGGGAAACTTCAATTGTTGTAGAGTAAATATCCCTTGTTTTATCAGTGTACTTTTTTGAAAACCAATCTGATGACTGTAATTTTTAGGTGATTCCCTTTGATTTTTAATGGAAGAAGACTGTGTTTCTCAATCACATATGGAGATAAAATTGTCAGCGACTTTTGCCATGACAACCACCACATTGCTCCACCTCTCTCTCTTTCTCCCCTCTTCCTCTCACTTCTCAGCCTCATAAAATTGCATAATTAAGAACAAAATGTCACCGAGGACTTAGCTGAAGAACGCCGACCACTAAAAAATCCAGTGACAAAACTTTTATCGAACTTAGCTTGAGTCTCTTATACTTTTTCTCTTCTGTTTCAGGGCCTCCTAGATGAAGAAGAAGAAGAAGACTAATTAACGGTATCTAGTGTAATGTAATCCAATAGGGTCGGGTGGATTTTTAAAAATGAGTTCATATTTGCTTAGTTGTCAAATTATTATAGGGTCCCAGCTGCCACGTAGAAAATCTGTTAGGGTTAGGGACGATTTTGCATGCTTTGTTAATGGTAAGGATAATGAAAGATTTGATGCGGAAGACAAAGAACAATATTGGAGAAAAAACTCTTGCTCTTCTCATTAATTCCACAAGTATTTATAGACAAAGAAGTTAGAGAAATAAGAGAAAACCTAAACCTAATAGGAGACCAAGACAAGAGAAAACCTAAACCTAATAGGAGACCAAGACCTAAACTCTAATAAGGAAAATATTACACATTCCTAATTAAACTCTAATTCTTTCCTTATCACTAATTCTTTCCTAATCAGATAATTTTAGACCGAAAGTAAAAACAGGTATAAACGTGACAATTTTTCGATAGTATAGGGACATTTTTAGCCTTTTTCCTTATTAAAAATTAAATACACATGGGGCTTATGCCCCGTGCCTCAGGGCTTACGCCTCACTGAAGCATATGTAAAATGTTTCGTCTTACGCCCGTTGCCTTTGGTCCCTAACCATATGTACTGAAATAAAAATTTATTCTCCTTTCCCTTTTGTTGATAATTTGCCATTATGTCCTAGTTGCTACTTCTGTAAGCACATTTTAATCCACATTGAGGCTTGAAAAAATGGTAACAATTTGAAGCATAGAATATGTGTTTACGTTTGTGCCAAGGCTTTGGTTCAGTGGTAGTACATTAGGATATCATAATGTGGATTTAGCACCGGACAACTAGTATTTAAGTGGAGAAGGGGATATGGATTAGTCCATTATTCTCTGAGTTTTAAATCGTGCATTAGTCGGCCCTTGGGGATATTTCGATGGTAATTTCTCGGTTATCAAAAAGAAAAGAAAAACATGTGCATACTTTTTTGCCATTGTAACTTCATATTTTGGGCAAAATTTAACTATACTGTTCTGATGAGCTCAAAGCTATTGGGTCCTCACATTACTTCATAGCTAATTAGCTTTCAGCTTTTTAGGGGCCTTTATTTCCAGCTACTTTCAAATGCTTACTAAAGAACTACTCATTTAACTCTACCTTACCAGAGAACAAAGGCAGCTAAAATTGATCCAAAACAAATTAATGAGGTCTGCATTTCTTATGTACACCAAAAATAGCCTATTTGGAATATACAGATAGATATCTCCAACCTCATAATAGCAACTTCCTCTTCAGGCTGCCATTGCAAATGTTGGCATCACCAATTTCAAGGGAATCGTCAACTTCTGACGCTTCGCGTAAAACCTTGCCACGGTTCCTTGAAAATTTCTTGACCCAAGTGACATTTAATATTGGTCGAGAATGATTGATTAGAACTGGTTTAGCTTCAGTAATGCCTGGATTCGTCGATATGTCCCTGTTTGGCATCAGATCTTCTCCTTCTGGTACCACATTCTTCATCAGCTGCATGCACACGCAATTTGGACACAATGTCAAACCGAGAGTTGCTCGAGTAACAAAGAAATCAATCTGGAAGCTTTCAAATGCATGTCATAGAAAAGGCTAGGATCCTACTCGCTAAGTACCTAATATGGACACAGAATTATGATTTAGATATAATTCCCTACCTCCCAATCAGCAAAATCCAATCTGAAGACAAAGTGGTTGTATTTTACTTCACCAGACTTAACTGCAGTGGCGTCGGGACCATTTCTTGGAGCTGAGAAGGGAAGAACATTAGAAAGGAGAAACACACTATAGACCTAGAGGAATCAAGAAAGAGAAGGAACTATCAAAAAAAGAATCAGAAAGGTATCTTACAGACAAAGTGAGATCCACTTTCATCCACATCTATGAAAACCCGTCCATCTTTCACTAGAAAAGATAGTGCAAATAAATTCTCAATGCTTTGCGCAAAGGATTTTCTGTTCATTATGAGGCTCTCAAGCTTAACCCGCTTCTTCTTTCTTAGGATCTGAAACATAGTTGATATGTTCTTGTCTGTATCTGTTTTCTCCTCAGCGTCAACTTCAAGCTGTGACAAAAGCAGATTATTTGCATCACATTGGAATGTCATATAGTAGCAACAAGCTAAATGAAATGAAAAATCAAGAAGTATCAGCCTTATTTCAGCTCCATCAACTGTATTACCATATATATCGACAAGCTCTACACATGAGAGCTAGATACTCATAGTATATCGAGTATCTACATGTATAAATCATGGAGTCCAGCTATGAATACGTGTTGCCTTTCTTTTTGCGGGCAGACAGTATCCAGTAAAAAGATTTATCAATTTCAGCTTTCACAGTAAAAATAAAGATGGTTGCTTCCATTTTTCTACTAAGTTCACATTTTCCTTGCATGGACTTCAGTTGTGCATTACAGGTCAAAAGCGTCCAAAGGAACATGATAAAAAAAAATTCAGAGCAACATCAAAACAACACCTTTTAGAACCAAAATGGAACATATCAAGTAAGGAAATTTTCTGAATGCACTCTAGTGCCGATATCACAAAACCTACTTAACTCTTGCCTGCACATGTCTACAATGTTAACTGCATTTAAACACAAGTCATGAGATAGTTACACATACCTCCTTTGGACGAGCATGTGAGTGCACCTTTGTCTGTGGTCTACGTCTAACCTTCCGACACTTAACTTCACAGTTCATGGGTCCAAGCCTTCAGAAAAAGTATAAAAGAACAGCAAACAAGAATGAGAACCCAAGTGTCTAATGCAACAGAGCTGTGAGCACATTGTAAGAATTAGAAGTTACAAAAGAAAGCTTACATAGTGAGGCAACCTCCGGCATTCCTAAAAATTGGTGAAACAGCAAACCCAATATCTTTCCAAAATGTATTTGCATTCACAGAACGACCTTTTGAACCTTGTCTCCCAAAGACGTCAAGCAAAGAGGAAACGAATACATAAGGTGTAACACCAGTGGAATGTGATCTAACAGAAGCCGCCAAAGTTTTGGTGAGATCAAACAATGCCTCTGCATCTGCAATTTGCTCTCTTGGCTTTTTCACTAATCAACACATCAGATAAAGTTAATAATCCATCTCAAAAGTAAGTTTGCAAACAAACACTCAACATGAACTGTTCAATTCAACCTTCTAATGTTGTAAACTATACAAACTCTAGCTTATAAGTTTCAGGCCTCTCAAGGATACAATATTAAACAAGACAGTTGCACCAAGCAATACTTCATTAAAAAATTTGAACTTCAGTTTTCATGCTCGATCATTAAGTAAAGCACCCTACATTGACAAACACTAAAACGATCATATTTACCAAAATTTAGCTTTATCTTCAGACTACAGAAGGGCAAAAAAGAAATGTGATCAAGGAAATAGTCTTAAATGTTAAGTATGGAGTATGAACACAGGCAAAAGTAGTGCATAAGTTACAGGTTCATCCAAACCTAGAAACTTTGGCTTAGACTGTGTATGTGCGTTAAAAAGTTCATTAAATAAGTAATATATTTCAAACCCAATAAATTGATGGAATGTGGTAGAATCCCGAACTCAAACTCTTAATGTTCAAAACATTACTCAGCCTCCAAGTATGAGAACCATTGCATCTATATTCAGTATGAACACAAAACATAATTTTTTCCCTTTTTTAAAAAATAAAGTTTGCGTATTTATAAGCTACATTAAAATCACTACTATGACCCCCCAAAAAAAAATCTCTACTACAAATCACAAAAAGATTTCTTATTAAAATATTTAACATGTTTATGAAACTCATAACAGAAGGGAAAAAACTCTTTTACTCCCAAGATTGTAATAGTGACAATTCTTTTTCTTTTTTCTTTTTTCTTTTTCTTTTTGCATGGAGGGGGTAATCTTTATGGACAATGTTACAACTGTGGCTAATTAACACACAATCACACACGAAACAAATAGAGAAAAAAATAAGACTCAGATTTGGGTCACGCAATCAAGCTCAAATAGAATTCAAGAAACAAAGTTAACAGATAAAATTCTAAAGATTTTAGTAGTGTTACCATAACTGCAACAAATGTAACTTAGTTAAACTTACTAATTACTATATTTTTTCTTGAAAATAAAAGCTTTCAAGCATATATATGCAAAATCTTGTCAATATTCAACGTAAAAATAATACCTTTAACATCTAAATATCACATATTCTCGATACATAATCATAATACAAAAAAACGAAAATAAAACTATCCATAATTATAGTAAACAAAAAACATAGAGTAAAAAGGAAAACCAAAAATACCTTCATAATGAGAGTTTTCAATATCTTTCATAATTTCCTTAAACTTCTCAGAATCAACATTCCCTATTTCATCTTTTCCCTCTGCATAAAAAACAAAAAACATTATTTATATATAAATAGAAAAAACAAAAATATAAAAGAAGAAAACTTTTCAGAAAAATTACCACAAATACGATTTTGAATATCAGAGTATTTGGAGCGAACTCCTCTTGCTTCTGAAGTTGGTTGTTGAGTCAACTCGTTCAACTCATCATCATGTACAACAGTTTTTGCTGTATGTACTTCTTGATTTCTCTCTATTTGTTTCGCCATTGTTTTTGTTGAGTAAATTTGATCAACAAATTGTGGTGGCCTTTTTAAAGGGAAACTTGAGAGTCGTTTGGTTTACCTTCTCAAGGAAGTTTTTTTTTTACCCTCCAACTTCTTAAGCAAGTTTTGGGAATAGTAAAAAATTGGGGGGAGAATTTCCCGCTTATCTGAAAATTTACCACGCCAAGGTAAATTTTGTAGAAACTTTCTTATTTAGATTTTTCCTTTTCTTTGTTTCCTTCCAGCAGAGGCGGGCCCAGAATTTGAGCACGACGGGGCACCACTATATGCTAATTAATAGCGATAAAATTCGGTGTGCAACTCTTTGAAAACTTAATGATTATAATAACTTATCATCCAAGTATTATTAAAAAGAAAGTTCTACACAAAAAAAAATCTAAAGTTCTAGAGAAACAGATATTCCTTTGCAAAATAGGTACTATGGGAAGAGAAGGAATAAAATCAACTAAGTTGACTAATTGTGTATTAGTACTAAACTATAAAAAAATTCAAAAAAAAAAAGATAAAAGTAAAAAAATAAAGCAATTTACTATTAAATATAAATTATATTGTATTCAAAGAACCAAAATATTAATCAAGTTGAGTATTATATATTAGTACTAAATTATAATTGAATTTAAAAAAAGAAAAAGAGATAAAAGTAAAAGATAAAGCAATTTACTATTAATTGTACTCAAAGAATAAAAATAGAAAGGAGGAGAAAAAAAATTGAACGTGGGTTTTGAACCTACGTTACCAGTTACCAGTAAAAAGTGCCCAAATCAACCAGTTCTTTAATCTGCCTCTTTGTTTCTGGGGGCATACTTAAAATATTTAAGGGATCCATATAAATGTACAAATATGTATATACAGGCTTTTTGCCGAGGTTAACGGGGTTACGTGACCCCTCAACCCACCAAGTAGGTCCGTCTCTGCCTCCAAGTATTAGTAACATTTTACGTGCACGTATAATGAGTAATTTTTTCCATCAGAACTAAAATATATAAAATAAAATTTTAGAGATTTTTCCATCAGAGTATTTATTTACGTCTACCAGCATATATATATATATATATATATATATATATATATATATATATATATATATATATATATTTGCTAAAACGGAAAGATTATTAAAGGCTAAGAAAGACGTAGTAGAGTTTGTACATAAAGGGACTGTTCTTCCTAATTTGGTTAAAGGCACCATCAATATTTAATTTAAGTAAATGTGGCATGGGAGGGTGCCATTTAATATACTAAGCAGTGGATATATGAGGTAAGGCGGGGGTGTTCTTAGATAGTGAAATTCTATCACATGGAACATAATATTTTTTTACCTAGACAGGATCGTGTAAATTGTGGATAAGGTTATGGTTGTGAGTACGACGTGGTAAAATGATTAAAAGAAAATAGTTATCCATTCATATTATCCATCAAAAGATTGGTTGGATAACGAACCATTAAAAAACAGGTCGAATATGGATAAAGAACCATATCATCCACTTAGAAAATGGTTAACCAAATTGATAACTAATGTGTTTAACTTTTACAGTTGTAAAGCCTCAAATTGGAGTTCTTCGAGTTTAGAAGACTAAGAATTCTCTCGTGACCGATCATATTTAAGAAGTCATGGATAATATAAATATTCATATTATCCATCGGATATATTAAACCCGTTTTTATCCGTCTCAAATACGATAACTTATATATTTTTTTTAAATTACTCCTTTTGACTCGTTCATATCCGGTCTGACCAGTCCGTTTGTCACCCCTAGTTGTGAGTAGTCCATATGTGGCAGAGAATTAAAGGGACAAGTTGAGCTGTCGGAACTTCAATTCCATGGTAGATGAATGGAAGGTGAGTGCGTGTACATTGCTCTTTAAGCCATTCAGAGAAAGATGTTACAACATGCAAGTTAATAGGGAAGAAGTATGAGAATTAATGCAGTCAAAGAATAAGTGTTGGAGGGATTCATTTGGTGAAGGAGATATTGACAATCCGCACTCTTATGTTGAAGGCTGGTGATTGAGAGTCCAAGGTTGATAAGAGGAACGCATATTTATAATGTCAAAACTTATCATGTTGAACGCTTTGAGGGATATTTGGTGAAAATACAATGCATGATTTGTTATTATTGATTTTTTGTCCTACCAAATGTTTGGAGGACCTTTTGGATTGCGACGACATTTGCTGGGGTAATTTGAGAGGTGTCCACTCGTGATTATCAATAAGAGGTTGATAACGCGAGTTAGAGTTTTCATACAAATAATAAACAAACATGGAGATAAAGGATTTCCTTGACGGATGCCTCTCGTTGGACAAAAGAAGCGGGTAGGCTGTCAATTTATAAGGATAGATATCGTAAAAGATGAGACACAGTTCATGATGAGATTAATAAGGGAAGGAGGAAATTTTAAACTGGATAGGGAGTATCGAATGAAGGATCATTCAAAATGGTCAAAAGCTTTTTCAAAGTCAATTTTAAGAAGCATGTGACCCTCATTACCCCTTTTTGCATGGAAAGAGTGAATTGTTTCTTGAACAATAATAGCATCGTCAACAGTTCGTCGTACGGTAATGAAGCTACTTTGATATGGGCTAATAATGGAATCAAGGTAAGGCCGAATTCGGTGGACGATGATTTTAGTGATGATCTTATAGCTAATATTATAGGGAGCAATTGGGCGATATTGGGTTGTCACGCCCCAAACCTGGGGAGGCGTGGCGGCACCCAGTGCCATGCTGGACTAGGCTAACCACTGTGTAACTCATTTGTTTTTCTTCTGTAACTATCATGGGTCAACATGGTCACAACTCATAATGTATAACTAAGTGGACAACACTGTATCACCAAACCATTTTTCTTAAAACATGAATACATATGGTCCGTCAAAGCCTCTAACATACTATACAAAATGAACCTCTGTCTACCAAGCCTCTAAGATTATTTGACATTAAATGGGATAGGGTACCGGCCTGCCCATTAGTCTTTAGCAAAACTCTAACGCGATGACTCATACATTCGACTGCACTCCGAATGAGGTGGAGTCTTACCGATCTTTCGCTAAATGCTAATCTCGTCTACTATGAGGGCTCATCAAACTGATTATCTATACCTGCAAACATTAATGCAGCGTCCCTAACAATAGGACGTCAGTACAAATAATGTACTGAATATGTAAGGCAGAACTGAAACATAACAATATGTCAACATTAATCAAAAACATATAAGAATCAGTCCTCTTTCGCGTGGGAGAAGGTATAATTATTTGGGTCCGACCCTACTTGGTATATATACATGGGAAGCAGTATTTTGAGGATATTGGGCATATTTTGGACATAAATTCGACCTAAGAAGGCAGAGACACAATAGGAGTAAGGCGGAGAATTCTTCTACGAGTTTTACATACTATTATGAATAGCTAATTTGTTATCTAGGATTTTGATGGAACCTTTTGCAGGATAAATTCTTGTTATATTTTTATATAATTGAGTCGTAGTATTTTCTCTATTTGTTCAACTATATTATTCTTGTGGTTGATTGAAGAGCTCTCAATTAGTTGTGCCTACTCAGTATGTATTACTCGGGAGAGAGTGCATATTTAGGTCGTTGTTGAACAACATCACTCCCGACG
>ML325399.1:4836-19195 GCA_005239505.1 Nicotiana paniculata | reverse complement strand
ATTATCACCATCCATGGTCCAGGCCGGATGCCTTGGTATGGAGCCGATACCGGATCGCATGATTTTTTTACGGTACATCAAATACAACACAAGTAACCATAACTAACTCTTCGAAAGGATGAAGTTACATTTTTTTGAATTTTATGGCAATTATAATGAAATTCCGCCAAGTCGTGCCTGTATTATCGCCTGCCATGTTCCAGGTCGGACGCCTTGGTACGGAGCCGGTACAGAATCACACTATATTGGTCCGGGACATAAAATACGACCCAAGGAACCATAACCTTGTCTTCGAAATGATCAAGTTATATTTTTTGGAATTTTATGGCAATTAAACTGGAATTGCGCCAGTCGTGCATGTATTATCGTCTGCCATGGTCTAAGACGGACGCCTTGGTATGGAGCCGGTACCGAATCAAATGATATTTCTCCGGGACATCAAATACGACCCAAGGAACCACAACGCTTGGAAATGATCAAGTTACATTTTTTAGCATTTTATGGCTATTAAATTGGAATTCTGCCAGTCGTGCTTGTATTATCGCCTGCCATGGTCCAGGCGAGATGCCTTGGTACGGAGCCGGTACCGGACCGCATGATATTTGTATGGGACATCAAATACAACCTAAGAAACCATAACCAACTCTTCGAAAGGGTCAAGTTAAATGTTTTGGCATTTTATGGCAATTAACTTGGAATTCCGTTAGTCGTGTCTTTATTATCAACTGCCATAGTCCAGGCAGGACGCCGTGGTATGTAACCGGTACCGAATCGCATGATATTTATCCGAGACATCAAATATGACCGAAGGAACCATAACCAATGTTTCAAAATGACCAAGATACTTTTTTTGGAATTTTATGGCAATTGAACTTGAATTCCGCCAGTCATGAATGTATTATCGCCTGCCATTGTCCAAGTCGGACTCCTCGGTATGGAGCCGGTACCAAATCTCATGATATTTGTCCGAGACATCAAATACGACACAAAGAACCATAACCAATGCTTCGAAATGATCAATTTACATTTTTTGTCATTTTATAGCAATTAAACTGGAACTCCACCAGTCGTGCCTGTATTATCGCCTGCCATGGTCCACACCGGACGCCTTGGTACGGATCCGTTATCGGATCGTATGATATTTTTCTGGGACATCAAATACGACCCAAGGAACCATAACCAATGCTTCGAAATGATCAAGTTACGTTTTTTGGCAATTTATAGCAATTAAACTTGAATTCCGCCAATCGAGCCTGTATTATCGCACGCCATGGTCCAGGCCGGACGCCTTGGTACGGAGCCGGTACCGTATCGCGTGATATTTCTCCAGGACATCAAATATGACCCAATGAACCATAACCAACACTCAAAATGACCAAGTTACATTTTTTGGCATTTTATGGCAATTAAACTGGAACTCAGCCAGTTGTGCCTGTATTATCGCCATCCATGGTCCAGGTCGGACGCCTTGGTACGGAGACGGTACCGGATAGCATCAAATTTCTCCAGGACATCAAATACGACCCAAGGAACCATAACCAACGCTTCGAAATGATCAAATTACATTTTTTGGAATTTTATGGCAATTAAACTGGAATTCCGCCAGTTGTGCATGTATTATCGCCTGCCATGGTCCAAGCTGAACGCCTTGGTATGGAGCCGGTACCGGATCACATGATATTTTTCCGGGACATCAAATACGACCCAAGGAACCACAACGCTTGGAAATGATCAAGTTACATTTTTTGGAATTTTATGGGAATTAAACTGGAATTCCGCCAGTCGTACCTGTATTATCCTCTGCCATAGTCCAGGCCGGACGCCTTGGTACGGAGCCGGTACCGGATAGCATGAAATTTCTCCAGGATATCAAATACGACCCAAGGAACCACAACGCTTGGAAATGATCAAGTTACATTTTTTGGCATTTTATGGAAATTAAACTGGAATTCCGCCAGTCGTGCATGTATTATCGCCTGCCATGGTCCAAGACGGACACCTTGGTATGGAGCCGGTACCGGATCACATGATATTACTCCGGGACATCAAATACGACCCTAGGAACCACAACGCTTGGAAATGATCAAGTTACATTTTTTGGCATTTTTTGGCTATTAAATTGGAATTCTGCCAGTCGTGCCTTTATTATCACCTGCCATGGTCCAGGCGAGATGCCTTGGTATGGAGCCGGTACCGGACCGCATGATATTTGTCTGGGACATCAAATACAACCTAAGAAACCATAACCAACTCTTCAAAAGGATGAAGTTACATTTTATGGCAATTATACTGGAATTCCGCCAAGTCATGCCTGTATTATCGCGTGCTATGTTCCAGGCCGGACGCCTTGGTACGGAGCCTGTACCGAATCACATGATATTGGTCCGGGATATCAAATACGACCCAAGGAACCATAACCATTGGTTCGAAATGATCAAGTTAAATATTTTGGAATTTTATGGCAATTAAACTGGAATTCCGCCAGTTGTGCCTGTATTATCGACTGCCATAGTCCATGCCAGATGCCTTGGTACAGAGCCGGTACCGGACCGCTTGATATTTCTCCGGGACATCAAATATGACCCAAGGAACCATAAGCAATGCTTCAAAATGATAAAGTTATATTGTTTGGCATTTTATGGGAATTAAACTGCAGTTCCGCCAGTCGTGACTGTATTATCGCCTACCATGGTCCAGGCGAGATGCCTTGGTACGGAGCCGGCACCGGACCGCATGATATTTTTCCGGGACATCAAATACAACCCAAGAAACCATAACCAACTCTTCGAAAGGATCAAGTTACAATTTTATGAATTTTATGGCAATTATACTGGAATTCCGCCAAGTCGTGCCTGTATTATCGCCTTATATGTTCCAGGCCAGAAGCCTTGGTATGTAGCCGGTACCGAATCACATGATATTGGTCCGGGGCATAAAATACAACCCAAGGAACCATAACCATTGCTTCGAAATGATCAATTTACATTTTTTGGCATATTATGGCTATTAAATTGGAATTTTGCCAGTCGTCCCTGTATTGTCGCCTGCCATGGTCCAGGCAAGATGCCTTGGTACGGAGCCGGTACCGAACCGCATGATATTTGTCAGGGAAATCAAATACAACCAAAGAAACCATAACCAACTCTTCGAAACGATCAAGTTACATTTTTTTGAATGTTATGGCAATTACTGGAATTCCGCCAAGTCGTGTCTGTATTATCACCTGCCATGTTCCAGGCCGGACGCCTTGGTACGGAGCCGGTACCGAATCACATGATATTGGTCCGGGAAATAAAATACAACACAAGGAACCATAACCATTTCTTCGAGAAGATCAAGTTACATTTTTTGGAATTTTATGGCAATTAAACTGGAATTCCGCCAGCCGTGCCTGTATTATCGCCTGCCATAGTAAATGCCAGATGCCTTGGTACAGAGCCGATACCGGATCGCTTGATATTTCTACGGGACATCAAATACGACCCAAGGAACCATAAGCAACGCTTCGAAATGATCAAGTTACATATTTTGGAATTTTATGGCAATTATACTGGAATTCCGCCAAGTCGTGCCTGTATTATCGCCTGCCATGGTCCAGGCGAGATGCCTTGGTACGGAGCCGGCACCGGACCGCATGATATTTGTCCAGGACATCAAATACAACCCAAGAAACCATAACCATCTCTTCCAAAGGATCAAGTTACATTTTTTTTGAATTTTATGGCAATTATACTGGAATTCCGCCAAGTCGTGCCTGTATTATCGCCTGATATGTTCCAGGCCAGACGCCTTGGTATGTAGACGGTACCGAATCACATTATATTGGTCCGGGACATAAAATATGACCCAAGGAACAATAACCATTGCTTCGAAATGATCAAGTTACATTTTTTGGAATTTTATGGCAATTAAACTGGAATTCCGTCAGTCGTGCCTGTATTATCGCCTGCCATAGTCCATGCCAGATGCCTTGGTACAGGGCCGGTACCGGATCACTTGATATTTCTCCGTGACATCAAATACGACCCAAGGAACCATAAACAATGCTTCGAAATGATCAAATTACATTTTTTGGCATTTTATGGCAATTAAACTGCAATTCCGTCAGTCGTGCGTGTATTATTGACTACCATGGTCCAGACTGGACGCCTTGGTATGGAGCCGGTACCGGATAGCATGATATTTGTCAGGGACATCAAATACGACCCAAGGAACCATAACTAACGCTTCGAAATGATTTACAATTTTATGCATTTTATGGCAATTAAATTGGAATTCCGCCAGTCGTGCCTGTATTATCGCCTTCCATGGTACAGGTCGGACGCCTTGCTACGGAGCCGGTACCGAATCTCATAATATTTTTTGGGACATCAAATACGACCCAAGGAACCATAACTAACGCTTCGAAATGATTTACAATTTTATGCATTTTATGGCAATTAAACTGGAATTTCGCCAGTCGTGCATGTATTATCGCCTGCCATAGTCCAGGCCGGACGCCTTGGTACGAAGCCGGTACCGGGTCGCATGATATTTGTTCGGGATATGAAATATGACCCAAGAAACCATAACCAACGCTTCGAAATGATCAAGTTACATTTTTTGGCATTTTATGGCAATTAAACTGGAATTCCACAAGTCGTGTCTATATTATAGCCTGCCATGGTCTATGTCTGACGCCTCGGTACGGATCCGGTACCGGATAGCATGGTATTTGTACAGGACATCAAATACGACCCAAGTAACCATAACCAACGCTTCGAAATGACCAATTTACATTTTTTTGGCATTTTATGGCAATTAAACTAGAATTTCATCAGTCGTGCTTGTATTATCGCCTGCCGTGGTCCAGGCAGGACGCCTTGGTACGGAGCCGGTACCGGATAGCATGATATTTGTCATGGACATCAAATACGACCCAAGGAACCGTAACCAACACTTCGAAATGATCAAGTTACATATTTTGGCATTTTATAGCAATTAAACTGGAATTCTGCCAGTCGTGCCTATATTATCGCCTGCCATGGTCCAGACCGGACGCCTTGATACGGAGTCGGTACCGAATCACATGATATTTCTCCAGGACATCAAATACGACCCAAGGAACCATAACCAATGCTTTGAAATGATCAAGTTACATATTTTTGGAATTTTATGGAAATTAAACTGGAATTTCGATAGTCGTGCTTTTTTATTATCGCGTGCCAGGGTACAAGCTGGACGCCTTAGTACGGAGCCGTTACTGGGTCGCAGGATATTGTCCGAGATATGAGATATGACCCAAGGAACCATAACCAACGCTTCGAAATGATCAAGTTACATTTTTTGGCATTTTACGGCAATTATAGTGGAATTCTGCCAGTATTATCGCCTGCTATGGTCCAGGCCGGACGCCTTGGTACGGAGCCGGTACCGGGTCGCATGAAATTTTTCCGGGACATTAAATATGACCCAAGGAACCATAACATACGATTTGAAATGATCAAGTTACATTTTTTGGCATTTTATGGCAATTAAACTGGAATTTCGCCAGTCGTTCCTGTATTAGCGCCTGCCATGGTCCAGGCCGGACGCCTTGGTATGGAGCCAGTACCGGATTGCATGATATTTGTCCTGGACATCAAATACGACCCAAGGAACTATAACCAATGCTTCGAAACGATCAAGTTATATTTTTTGGCATTTTATGGCAATTAAACTAGAATTCTGTCAGTCGTGCCTCTATTATCGCCTGCCATGGTCCAGGCCGGACGCCTTGGTACAGAGCTGGTACAGAGCTGGTACAGGATCGCATGATATTTTTCCAGGATATCAAATACGACCAACGGAACCATAACTAACGCTCTGAAATGATCAAGTTACATATTTTTGGCATTTTACGGCAATTAAACTGGAATTCCGACAGTCGTGCATGTATTATCGCCTGCCATGGTACAGGCCGGACGCCTTGGTACAGATCCGGTACCGAGTCACATGATATTTTTTGGGATATGAAATATGACCCAAGGAACCATAACCAACGCTTTAGAATGATCAAATTAAATTTTTTGGCATTTTATGGCAATTAAACTGGAATTCCGCCAGTCGTGCTTGTATTAGCCCCTTCCATGGTCCAGGCCGGATGCCTTGGTACGGAGACGGTATCGGATTGCATGATATTTGTCGTGGACATCAAATACAACCCAAGGAACCATAACCAACGCTTCAAAATGATCAAGTTACATTTTTTGGCATTTTATGGCAATTAAACTTGAATTCCGTTAGTCGTTCCTCTATTATCGCCTGCCATGGTCCAGGCCGGACGCCTTGGTACAGAGCCGGTACCGAATCGCGTGATATTTTTTTGGGACATCAAATACAACACAAGGAACCATAACCAACGCTTCAAAATGATCAAGTTAGATTTTTTGGCATTTTATGGCAATTAAACTGGAATTCCGCTAGTTGTGCCTGTAATATCGCCTGCCATGGTCCAGGCCGGACGCCTTGGTACGGAGCTGGTACCGGATCGCATCATATTTTTTCAGGACATCAAATATGACCCATGGAACCATAACCAATGCTTCGAAATGATCAAGTTACATTTTATGACAATTAAACTGGAATTCCGCCAGTCTTGCATGTATTATCGCCATCCATTGTCAATGCTTCGAAGTGTTGGTTATGGTTCTTTGGGTCGTATTTGATGGCCCTGACAAATATCATGATATCCGGTACCGGCTCCGTACCAAGGCGTCCAGTTTGGACCATGGTAGGCGATAATACAGGCACGACTGGCAGAATTCCAATTTAATTGCCATAAAATGCCAAAAAATGTATATTGATCGTTTCGAAGCATTGGTTATGGTTTCTTGGGTGGTATTTGATGTCTCGGACAAATATCTTGTGATCCAGTACCAGTTCCGTATCAAGGCGTCCGGCCTCGACCATGGCAGGCGATATTACAGGCAGGACTAGCGGAATTCCAGTTTAATTGCCATAAAATGCCAAAAATTGTAACTTGCTCATTTCGAAGCATTGGTTATGGTTCCTTGGGTGGTATTTGATGTCCCGGACAAATATCATGCGATCCAGTACCAGCTTCGTACCAAGGCGTCCGGCCTAGACCATGGCAGGCGATATTACAGGCAGGACTAGCGAAATTCCAGTTTAATTGTCATAAAATGTAACTTGATCATTTCGAAGTGTTGGTTATGGTTACTTGGGTCATATTTGATGTCTCAGACAAATATCATGCGATCCGGTACCAACTCCGTACCAAGGCGTCCGGCCTGGACCATGGCAGGCGATATTATAGGCACGACTAGCGGATTCCAGTTTAATTGCCATAAAATGCCAAACAAATGTAACTTAATTATTTCGAAGAGTTGGTTATGGTTACTTGGGTCGTATTTAATGTCCCGGACAAATATCATGTGATCCGGTACCGAATCCATACCAAGGTGTCCGGCCTGAACCATGGATGGTGATAATACAGACACGACTGGCTGATTTCCAGTTTAATTGCCATAAAATGTTACTTGATCATTTCGAAGCATTGGTTATGGTTACTTGGGTCGTATTTGATGTCCCGGAAAAATATCATATGATCCGGTACTGGCTCCATACCAAGGTCTCCGGCCTGGACCATCGATGCTGATAATACAGGCACGACTGGCGGAATTCCAATTTAATTGCCATAAAATGTAACTTGATCATTTCGAAGTGTTGATAATGGTTACTTGGGTCGTATTTCATTTCCTGGACAAGTATCATGCTATCCGGTATCGGCACCGTACCAAGGCGTCCGGCCTGGACCATGGCTGGCGATAATACAGGGACGACTGGAGGAATTCCAGTTTAATTGCCATAAAATGCAAAAAAATGTAACTTGATAATTTTGAAACGTTGGTTATGGTTCCTTGCGTTGTATTTGATGTCACGGTCAAATATCATGTGATCCGGTACCGGCTTCGTACCAAGGCGTCCGGCCTGGACCATCGCAGGTGATAATACAGGCACGACTAGTAATATTCCAGTTTAATCTCCATAAAATGCCAAAAAATGTAAATTGATCATTTCGAAGCGTTGGTTATGGTTCCTTGTGTTGTATTTGATTTCTTAGAAAAGTATCACGCGATCCGGTACCGGCTCTGTACCAAAGCGTCCGGCCTGGACCATGGCAGGCGATATTACAGGCACGACTAGCGGAATTCCAGTTTAATTTCCATAAAATTTCAAAAAATGTAACTTGATAACTTCGAAGAGTTGGTTATGGTTACTTGGGTCGTATTTGATGTCCCAAACAAATATCATGTGATCCGGTATCGGCTCTGTACCAAGGCGTCCGGCCTGGACCATGGCAGGCGATATTACAAGCACGACTAGCCGAATTCTAGTTTAATTGCCATAATATGTCAAAATATGTAACTTGATCATTTCAAAGAGTTGGTTATGGTTACTCGGGTCGTATTTGATGTCCCAGACCGATATCATGCGATCCGGTACCGGCTCCATACCAAGGTGTCCAGCCTAGACCATAGATGGTGATAATACAGGCTCGACTGGCGGAATTCCAGTTTAATTGCCATAAAGTGTAACTTGATCATTTCAAAGAGTTGGTTATGGTTACTCGGGTCGTATTTGATGTCCCAGACCGATATCATGCGATCCGGTACCGGCTCCATACCAAGGTGTCCAGCCTAGACCATAGATGGTGATAATACAGGCTCGACTGGCGGAATTCCAGTTTAATTGCCATAAAGTGTAACTTGATCATTTCGAAGCTTTGGTTATGGTTCCTTGGGTCATATTTGATGTCCCGAACAAATATCTTGTGATCTGGTACCGGCTCCGTACTAAGGAGTCCGGCCTGGACCCTGGTAGGCGATAATACAGGCACGACTAGAAAAATTCCAATTTAATTGCCATAAAATGCCAAAAAATGTAACTTGATCATTCCGAAGCGTTGGTTATGGTTCCTTGGGTCGTATTTGATGTCCCGGATAAATATCATGTGATCCGGTACCGGCTCCGTACCAAGGCGTCCGGCCTGGACCATAGCAGGCGATAATACAGGCACGACTGGCAGAATAACACTATAAATGCCGTAAAATGCCAAAATATGTAACTTGATCATTTCGAAGCGTTGGTTATGTTTCCTTGGGTCGTATTTGATGTCCACGACAAAGATCATGCAATCTAGTACCGTCTCCGTACCAAGTCGTTCGGCCTGGACCATGGAAGGCGCTAATACAAGCACGACTGGCGGAATTCCAGTTTAATTGCCATAAAATGCCAAAAAATGTAACTTGATCATTCCGAAGCGTTGGTTATGGTTCCTTGGGTCATATTTCATATCCCGGAAAATATCATGTGACCCAGTACCGGATCCGTACCAAGGCGTCCGGCCTGAACCATGGTAGGCGATAATACATGCACGATTGGCGGAATTGCAGTTTAATTGCCATAAAATGCCAAAAAATGTAACTTTATCATTTTGAAGCGTTACTTATGTTTCCTTGGGTCGTATTTTATGTCCTGGAGAAATATCATGCGATCGGTACCGGCTCCGTACCAAGGCATCGGGCCTGGACTATGGCAGGCGATAATACAGGCACGACTGGCGGAATTTTCCAGTTTAACTGCCATTAAATTCCAAAAAATGTAACTTGATCATTTCGAAGCAATGGTTATGGTTCCTTGGGTCGTATTTGATGTACCAGAACAATATCATGTGATTCGGTACGTGCTACGTACCAAGGCGTCCGGCCTGGACCATGGCAGGCGATAATACAGGCACGACAGGTGGAATTGCAGTTTAATTTCCATAAAATGCGAAAAAATGTAACCTGGTCATTTCGAAGCCTTGGTTATGGTTCCTTGGATCATATTTGATGTCCCGGACAAATATCATGATATCCGGTACTGGCTCCATACCAAGGCGTCCAGCCTGGACCATGGCAGGCGATAATACAGGCACGACTGGCGGGATTCCAGTTTAATTGCCATATAATGCCAAAAACTGTAACTTGATCATTTCGAAGCGTTGGATATGGTTCCTTGGGTCGTATTTGATGTCCACGATAAATATCATGCAATCCGGTACCGTCTCCGTACCAAGGAGTCCGGCCTGGACCATGGAAGGCGCTAATACAAGCACGATTGGCGGAATTCCAGTTTAATTGCTATAAAATGCCAAAAAATGTAACTTGATCATCCCGAAGCGTTAGTTATGTTTCCTTGGGTCATATTTCATATCCCGAAAAATATCATGTGACCCGGTACCGGCTTCGTACTAAGGCGTCCGGCCTGTACCATGGTAGGTGATAATACATGCACGACTGTCAGAATTCCAGTTTAATTGCCTTTAAATGCCAAAACTATGTAACTTGATCATTTCAGAGCGTTAGTTATGGTTCCGTGGGTCGTATTTGATGTATTGTAAAAATATCATGCGATCCGGTACCAGCTCTGTACCAAGGCGTCCGGCCTGGACCATGGCAGGCGATAATAGGGGCACGACTAACGGGATTCCAGTTTAATTGCGATAAAATGCCAAAAAATATAAATTGATCATTTCGAAGCGTTGGTTATGGTTCGTTGGGTCGTATTTGATGTCCAAGACAAATATCATGCGATCCAGTACCAGCTCCACACCAAGGCGTCCGGCCTGGACCATGGCAGGTGCTAATACAGGCACGACTGGCGGAATTCCAGTTTAATTGCCATAAAATGCCAAAAAATGTAACTTGATCATTTCGAAGCGTATGTTATGGTTCCTTGGGTCATATTTAATGTCCCGGACAAATTTCATGCGGCCCGGTACCGGCTCCGTACGAAGGCGTCCGGCCTGGACCATAGCAGACGATAATACAGGCACGACTGGCAGAATTCCACTATAATTGCCGTAAAATGCCAAAAAGTGTAACTTGATCATTTCGAAGCGTTGGTTATGGTTCCTTGGGTCATATTTCATATCACAGACAATATCATGCGACTCGGTACCAGCTCCATACCATGGCGTCCGGCCTGTACCATGGCACGCGATAATAAAAGGCCCTACTATCGGAATTCCAGTTTAATTTCCATAAAATGCCAAAATATGTAACTTGATCATTTCAGAGGGTTGGTTATGGTTCTGTGGGTCGTATTTGATGTACTGGAGAAATATCATGCGATCTGGTACCGGCTACGTACCACGTCATCCGGCCTTGACCATGGCAGGCGATAATACAGGCACGACTGGCGAAATTCCAGTTTAACTGCCATAAAATGCCAAAAGATGTAATTTGATCATTTCGAAGCGTTGGTTATGGTTCCTTGGGTCATATTTGATGTCTTAGAAAAATATCACGCGATCCGATACAGGCTCCGTACCAAGGCGCCCGGCCTGGACCATGGCAGGCGATAATACAGGCACGACTGGCGGGATTGTAGTTTAATTGCCATAAAGTGCCAAAAAATGTAACCTGGTCATTTCGAAGTGTTGGTTATGGTTCCCTGGCTCGTATTTGATTTCCCGGACAAATATCATGATATCCGGTACCGGCTCCATACCAAGGCGTCCGGCCTGGACCATGGCAGGCGATAATACAGGCACGACTTGCGAAATTCCAGTTTAGTTGTCATATAATGCCAAAAAATGTAACTTGATCATTTAGAAATGTTAGTTATGGTTCCTTGGGTCGTATTTGATTTCCTGGAGAAATATCATGTGATTCGGTACCGGCTCCATACCAAGGCATCCGACCTGGACTATGGCAGGCAATAATAGAGGCACGGCTGGTGGAATTCTAGTTTAATTGCCATAAAATTCCAATAAATGTAACTTGATCATTTAGAAGCATTGGTTATGAATCCTTGGGTTGTATTTGATTTCCCGGAAAATATCATGCGATTCGGTACCGGCTACGTACCAAGGCCTCCGGCCTAGACCATAGAAGGTGATGACGCAGGTACGACTTGGCGGAATTCTAGTTTAATTTCCATAAAATGCGAAAAATGTAAATTAATCCTTTCGAAGAGTTGGTTATGGTTTCTTGGGTTGTATTTGATGTCCCGGAAAAATATCATGCAATCCGGTACTAGATCCATACCAAGGCGTCTGGCCTGGACCATGGATGGCGATAATACAGGCACGATAGGCTGAATTCCTGTTTAATTGCCATAAAATGCCAAAAAATGTAACTTAATCATTTCGGAGCATTGGTTATGGTTCCTTGGGTCATATTTGATGTCTAGGACAAATATCATGCAATTCGGTATTGGATCCGTACCAAGGCGTCCGGACTAGACCATGGCAGACGATAATACATGCACGACTGGCGGAATTCCTGTTTAATTGCCATAAAATGCCAAATAATGTAACTTGATCATTTCGAAGCATTGGTTATTGTTCCTTGGGTCGTATTTGATGTCCTGGAAAAATATCATACGATCTGGTACAGGCTCCGTACCAAGGCGTCCGGCCTGGACCATGGCAGGCGATAATACAGGCACGACCGGCGGAATTCCAGTTTAATTGCCATAAAATGTCAAAATATGTAACTTGATCATTTTGAAGCGTTGGTTATGGTTCCTTGGTTAGAATTTGATGTCTCGGTAAATATCATGAAATTTTGTAACGGCTCCGTACCAAGGAGTCTGACCTGGACCATGGCGGGTGATAATACAGGCATGACTGGCGAAATTCAAGTATAATTGCCATAAAATGCCAAAAAATATAACTTGATCATTTCGAAGCGTTGGTTATGGTTCCTTGGGTCGTATTTGATGTCCCAGACAAATATCATGCGACCCAATACCGGCTCCGTACCAAGGCGTCCGGCCTGGACCATGGCAGGCAATAATACATGCACGACTGTCGGAATTCAAGTTTAATTGCCGTAAAATGCGAAAAATATGTAACTTGATCATTTCAGAGCGTTAGTTATGGTTCCGTGGGTCGTATTTGATATCCTAGAAAAATATCATGCGATCCAGTACCAGCTTTGTACCAAGGCGTCCGGCCTGGACCATGGCAGGCGATAATAGAGGCACGACTGACGGAATTCTAGTTTAATTGCCATAAAATGCCAAAAAATATAACTTGATCATTTCGAAGCGTTGGTTATGGTTCCTTGGGTCGTATTTGATGTCCAGGACAAATATCATGCGATCAGGTACTGGCTCCGTACCAAGGCGTCCGGCCTGGATCATGGCAGGCGCTAATACAGGCACGACTGGCGAAATTCCAGTTTAATTGCCATAAAATGCCAAAAAATGTTACTTGATCATTTTGAATCGTATGTTATGGTTCCTTGGGTCATATTTAATATCCCAGAAAAAATATCATGCGACCCGGTACGGCTCCGTACCAAGGCGTCTGGCCTGGACCATAGCATGCGATAATACCGGCACGACTGGCAGAATTCCACTATAATTCCCGTAAAATGCCAAAAAATGTAACTTGATCATTTCTAAGCGTTGGTTATGGTTCCTTGGGTCATATTTCATATCTCGGACAATATCATGCGACCCAGTATCGGCTCCATACTAAGGTGTCCGGCATGTACCCTTGCACGCGATAATAAAAGGCACGACTATCGGAATTCCAGTTTAATTTCCATAAAATGCCAAAAATATGTAACTTGATCATTTCAAAGCGTTGGTTATGGTTCCTTGGGTCGTATTTGATGTCCCGGAGAAATATCATGTGATTCGGTACCGACTCCGTATCAAGGCATTCGGTCTGGACCATAGCAGGCGATAATATAGGCACGACTGGCGGAATTCCATTTTAATTGCTATAAAATGCCAAAAAATATAACTTGATCATTTCGAAGTGTTGGTTATGGTTCCTTGGGTCGTATTTGATGTCCCTGACAAATATCCTGTTATCCGGTACCGGCTCCGTACCAAGGCGTCCTGCCTGGACCATAGCAGGCGATAATACAGGCACGACTGATGAAATTCTAGTTTAATTGCAATAAAAATGCCAAAAAATGTAAGTTGATCATTTCGAAGTGTTGGTTATGGTTCCTTATGTCGTATTTGATGTCTCGGACAAATATCATGAGATTTGGTACCGAAATCGTACCGAGGAGTCTGACCTGGACCATGGCAGGCACTAATATATGCATGACTGGCGGAATTCAAGTTTAATTGCCATAAAATTCCAAAAAAGTAACTTGATCATTTTGAAACGTTGGTTATGGTTACTTGGGTCATATTTGATGTCTCGGATAAATATCATGCGATTCGGTACCGGCTACGTACCACGGCGTCCGGCCTGGACCATGGCAGTTGATAAGAAAGACACGACTGACGGAATTCCAAATTAATTTCCATAAAATGCCAAAAAATGTAACTTGACCATTTCGAAGAGTTGGTTATGGTT
>MDKI01033693.1:0-12558 GCA_005239505.1 Nicotiana paniculata | reverse complement strand
TAACGTGATCATTGGAAGGCCATGGATCCACGACATGAAAGCGATACCCTCCACGTTGTATCAAGTAATTAAATTTCCCTCTGAACGGGGGATTCAACGAATCAAAGGAGATCAGTAGACCGCAAAAAATATAAATTTTGTGGTACACTACAACAAGAAAATAGAAGTGGAAGAATTACGAGATAAGGAAATCTCCCAAACAGGTAACATCGCCCAAACAAACATGGAAAAAATTACTGCCCAAATAGGTGCGAAAGATATTATTGCAGAAACAGACACGAAAGAAAATACTTACGAGCAGAAGAGTAAAGTTACCACGGAAGGTGTACTATACCACATAGATGCGGATTCCAGACCGGACGTCATTCATGAACTGGAGGAAGATGAGCACATCAAAACAACTACGGAGGAGCTCGAAGCTGTTCCGTTATTTGAACAAAAACCTGAGCAAAAAGTGTATATAGGCACGAGGCTAAGCCCCACTCGAAGAGGTAAGTTAATTGATTATTTAAACGCTAATGCAGGCTGTTTTGCGTGTTCCCACTCAGATATGACATGCATCCCACCAGAAGTGATGAATCATAAACTAAATGAAGATCTATCCTTCGTACCTGTTAAGCAGAAGAAAAGAAAGCAAGGACCATTCAAGAACCAAGTAATCGACGAAGAGGTACAAAAACTCTTAAAGATTGGTTTGATACGAGAGGTAACGCACCTTAACTGGTTGGCAAACACCGTGGTAGTACCTAAGAAGAATGGCAAGTGGAGAGTACGCGTAGATTATACTGAAAACAAAGCATGCCCAAAGGATTCATTCCCATTGCCTCATATAGATCAAATGATTGATGCTACCGCAGGTCATGAACTATTAAGCTTTCTAGATGCATATTCTGGTTATAATCAGATTAAAATGGATCCTTTAGACGATGAAAAAACCTCATTTATCACGAATAGGGGAACTTATTATTATAAAGTCATGCCTTTTGGCCTAAAAAACACTGGAGCCACCTATCAAAGGCTAGTGACCAAGATGTTCCAAGAACATCTGGGAAAAACGATGGAGGTGTACATCGATGACATGTTGGTAAAATCAACACAAGCGCAAGACCATTTCCAACACCTATCTACTGCTTTTGATATTTTACGCAGGTATAATATGAAGTTAAATCCAGAGAAATGCGCTTTTGGAGTGCAATCAGGCAAATTTTTGGGTTTCCTTTTATCAAATAGAGAAATAGAGGTAAATCCCGCTCAAGTTAAAGCCATAGGGGAAATACCTGATGTTTTAACAAATAAAAAGGAGGTTCAAAGATTGACAGGAAGAATAACAGCTTTGGGGAGGTTTATGTCTAGATCTTCCGAAAAAAGTTTTCAATTCTTCTCAGTTCTCAAAGAACAGAATCAGTTCGAATGGACTGAAGAATGTCAGCAAGCCATCAAGAACCTGAAGATTTATCTATCGAAACCACCACTGCTTTAAAAGACAAAAGAAGGGGAAAAATTGTACATCTACCTGGCTGTCTCAGAAATTGCTGTAAGTGCAGTATTGGTAAGAGAAAAAAAAAGGTAAACAATCAACTTTTGATTATGTAAGTAAAACTTTGCTAGATGCTGAGACTAGATATCCACATCTTGAAAAGTTAGATTTAGCTTTAATAATGGCATCTAGAGAATTACGACCCTATTTTCAATGCCACCCAATCACTGTTGTGACTTCATATCCTTTAAGAAATATTCTTCATAAACAAGAATTATCAGGAAGATTAGCTAAGTGGGCCATAGAACTAAGTGAGCATGAGATAATTTATCAGCCTAGGACTGCAATTAAGTCTCAAATACTAGCTGATTTTGTTGCTGACTTTAGTAATGGCATTGTATCTGAAGTAGAAAAAGAGTTACAACTCTTTAACGGTGTTAATCCAGGCATGTGGACCTTGTTCACTAATGGTTCTTCAAATGTAAAAGGCGCTGACTTAGGCATAGTCTTAATATCACCCACAGGCGAAAAGACACGATAAGCTATAAAGTGTTATCCTATCACTAACAATGAAGCAGAGTACAAAATTGTTATTGCAGGGCTTGAATTTGCATGGGAGCTCTCAATCGAGCAAATTGTGATCAACAACGACTCCCAACTGGTAGTAAATCAAATACAGGAGACTTACATCGCTCGAGAAACTAGAATGCAACAGTATCTTGAAAAAGTACGAGATCTCGTGAGACAATTCAAAACATGGAAAATGCGGAGGCAGATGCATTAGCTAACCTCGCACCAGTCACAGAAGTAACGAACAAATACAATACAAATGTCGTTCAACTATTTCATTCAATAATAGATCAGGACAGGAATGAGGTAACTTTCAACAACCTAACCTGGGACTGGAGAAACGATATTCTTATTTTTTTGCAGAATGACACCGTACCTGAAGACAGGAAAACGGCTCAAGCACTACGCCGCAAAGTTGCACGGTACTGCCTTATTCACAACTTACTGTATCGCAAGATGTTCGGAGGACCCCTAGCTAAATGCCTTGGGCCTAATCACTCAGGGGCAAGATCCTTAGTGAAAACATTAAGAGCCGGATACTATTGGCCTAAGATGGAAGAAGAAACCGAGAATTTCGTATCCAAATGTGACAGATGCCAAAGGTTTGATAATAACATGCATCGACCAGCGAAATTATTACATCTAGTAATATCCCCATGGCCTTTCATGAAATGGGGGATGGATATAGTAGGACCTTTATCCACAGCTAAAGGACATGTACGATTTTTACTCGTACTAACCGACTATTTTACAAAATGGGTAGAGGCAGAGGCGTTCAAACAAGTGCGAGAAAAGGAATTTAAAAGCTTCTTATGGAGAAACATAATATGGCGCTTTGGAATACCAAAGGAAATCGTGTGTGATAATGGCCAACAATTCATAGGCTCACAAATCACTAAATTCTTCGAAAGTTGGCAAATCAAGCGGATCACTTCAACGCTGTACCACCCCGTGGCCAACAATCAAGCTGAATCAACGAATAAGGTCATCATCAACAATCTAAAGAAGCGGCTAAATAAAGCCAAAGGAAATTGGCCTGATGAATTACCAGTGGTACTATAGGCATACAAAACAACCTAAAAAATAGCCATGGGAGAACTCCGTTCACACTTGTTTATGGCTCAGAATCCTTAATACCTGTGGAGATTGGCGAACCAAGCATAAGGTTCTCATCAACCACGGAAGGTGAAAACGAAATAGAGGGAAGTGAAATTTTGAATTAGTGCACTGTGTGGCTCATTGGAAGAAGGAAAGAAAATCTATGTGTATATATAGAGAAGCTCTTCTTCTAGCTCTTAAAGAGTTGAGAAGAAGGCAAGCCTCGCGCCGTCATCGTCGCTCACTCGCTCAGCTCGCTTCGGCTTCGGATTTGGATTTAGATTTGGTCAAAGATCGATTGATTGATTAATCTTTTTGGACAAAATTCTTTTCAAATTATTTAATTAATTAATGGAAAAAAATTCAAATCCGGAATGACCCGGTCCGGTCCGACCCGTTTTCTTTCCCGGATTATTTCATATCCGTTTTTAAATTTCCCGCAATATTCATACCTGTTCAAAACAGCTATGGCTGTTCTGAAAGGATTCACACATATTCCAACAACTATGGCTGTTCTGAAAGGTTGCAAAATATTCCAATGTGTTTTACAGCCTTCGAGTGGTTCGTTGTTCACCGGCTTTTTTGGTACCAACACTGCGGTGAGTTAAATCGTTCTATCCTGTGAGGATATATTCCAAAACCTCGGGTACTTGAGGGGAATAATTTCCTTAAGGACACACTGTGTATTCAGTGGGCTCGATTTTTTCCTACACTATTTTCAGAATTCATTTTTGACGTTCTTGTGCTACTAACTTTCTATTTCTGTATTTTTCAAAAAATTTACTATTTTTTAATTTATTTTCCAGCAATACAAATTACTAACAATAACTGATTAAAATTCCAGGCATGGTTGATATATACTAGATAATCACAAAATAACCAACTTCTTCTTTTCCTTTTTAATCATTTTATATAGTGAATAAACAATTTAAGATAAAACCTTCAATAATTATTCCATTGGATCTGACATAAATGAGTTTTATAAAAAGTAATCCCGATTTAAAAAAAAAAAAAAAAAGAAACTCAGTAAATGTGGTAATGGGAACAAGGAGAAATGGACAAATTCCAAAAGCCGGTGGTCGTGATATTAGTTGGTAGTTAACTAATTATCCAGACTCCAGTCCATAATTTCAATTATATATATCGTTTATCTTTTCTTTTCGTCCATTATTTCATTATCTTCAAAACATGTAAAAAGTCCACAAGTCTAAATTAGGTCTTTCTAGACTCCTCTTTTATCTCCTTCTCCACTTTCATTATCCTTCCGTTACTTTTCATCATCATGACATTTATTCAAAATTTGCGAAAGTTCGTACGTATAGTTTTCTGGTACAGAGCGGTGATGGCTATAGTTTTGTGAGTATAGATCTTTCTAATGCCGCAATTATGGAGAGGAATTCACTACTAGAAAAATGTTAATTTCTGATCGAAGTTTGTGATTGCAATAGTCGGAAAATGATTTTAATTTTATTACCTATTTTCTTAAAATAATATTAACGGGGTATTCCGACTCAAGCAATGGAAAAACAACGCGGGAATTTCCCACCTTCACATTTGCAACTGATTCAGTCGCAAAGTGAAAAGTAAAAAAAATATGTTGACCAAATAAACTGACTGCGTCGGTCGGAAATATAAAATTTAAACAAAAATATATATATTTGGCACTTTGCGACCGCGGTAATCAGAAACCTAAATTAAAAATTAAAAAACAGATCTCTATTTCCCCAATTTCTTTCAGCGACTCCCTTACTCACTCTCTCTATATATAGCTTTTTCCTCTACTTTCTCTTCCACTCACCTATCGACTGACGGCGGCAAATAGTGGTTGAGGACGACAACAAATGGTGGTTGATGACGGCAGGCATCAGTGCAAAGATTTGTGAAATCCCCTCTTTTCGGCTAGTTTCTCTCATTCTTATAACCTAAAAATTTTGTGGGTTTAGTCATGTAGTAAAATTTCGAATTCGAAACAAATAATTTCACTTGCAACGGTATTTATCAGTTAAAGAAGTAAAAAATATTCTGTAATTTTGCCTCATTAATGGCTATTTTGGTGAAGTTGGTTTGCAAAATTTCATGGCCATATTAAGGGTGTGACTCAGATGGGATAGGATGGAAGACCATTGGTTGTGTGGTGAAGAGTTGAAAGAGGAACGGAAAGAAGATCGCGTAAGTTTAACAAATTGCAGAGTCCTGTAGAGAAATTTATGAGCAAACCTCCATTTGATCCTTTGAATGGTGAGGATGGCGCGAAAAATGAGTTTTAATTTGTCGTGGTTGTGATGTTTATGTTAGACATAAATTTTAATTCATACCAGGATCTTGAACATGATAATCTTACACATAGTCGTCATAGAAAACGTACCTGAAGCGGAAGCCATTATCGTGAAGCAGAAGCGTTAATTGGTAAATAGGTTTCTCGCCCCTTGCCCTAGCTTTATGTTACCTCCGCATTTGGTGATGGGAGAAAGAAACAAAATACGGTAACCCTAATGGGTGGGGAGATGACCAATTTATAGAGGTTCTCACTTAATCCAGTACGTCCATCAAATAACCGATTGGATGAATGAGATTTGTTTATTAATTAAATATTAATTATGGGCTTAAACTTATTGGGCCACAAATACACGTAGGAAATAACTTACATTCTCCCACTTGGCCCAATAATAACATAATATTAATATTTAATCATATAAATATTAGTTTCCCATAAACAAATCTCTTCTATAATTTCCATCATAAATTTCATAATACGATAAACTACTAAATGTGAGTTATGGAGGTTATATATAATTTGTCTACATACTCCCTTCCATATACTAAAACATTAGCAGCTCATCATACCAGGTTCATAAGCTATAAAATATTTTGGTCCACAATAATGTCTCATTGAGACTTATCCCGTAACATCTCAAAACAATAATGTGTACACCATTATGAGAAACAAGAATCATTAATGTATATCATAAACATATAAATGAGCTAAGAGTGTCAAAAAATCATAAATACAGCCAAGACCCATTCTATGTACATGTTCACTAAATATCTTTGGCTGTAAACCTTTTGTTAACAGATCTGCAATCATGAGATCAGTTCTAATATTCTCAAGTGACACTCTTTGTTTCTGAACTTCCTCCTTGACGGTAAAGTACTTTAATTTCATATGTTTGGGACCTTTGGAGTACTTAACATTCTTGGAGAAGAATACTGCTGCAGAATTATCACATAAATTTTCAGCGGCTTGGTAATGGTGTCGACAACCCCAAGTCCTGAAATAACGTTTCGCAACCATAATGCATGAATTGTGGCTTCAAAACATGCCACAAATTCTGCTTCCATCGTGGATGTAGCAATGACAGACTGTTTGACACTCTTCCATGATATTTTTCCTTCAGCTAATTGGAACAAATAACCAAACGTGGATTTTCTAGTGTCAATACATCCAACAAAATCTGAATCCGAGTATCCAGCAATATCCAAATGCTTGGATCTCCTATACATGAGCATGTAATCCTTCGTTCCTTTCAGGTACCTCAAAAATTTCTTTGTAGCTTTCCAATGATCAATTCCTGGTTTACTCTGATATATTCCTAGCATTTCGACCGCAAAACTAATATCCGGTCTTGTGCATGTTTGAGCATACATCAGACTGCCAACAATAGAAGAGTAAGGAATTGATTCCATTTATTTTCGTTCTACATCATTCTTAGGGCATTGCACGAGACTAAATTTGTCCCCTTTTTGAATTGGAACAATTCCTGCCGAACAATTATTTATATTAAATCTCTCTAGAATTCTTTAGATATAGTCTTTCTGAGACAATCCCAATAATCCTTGTAATCTATCATGGAATATTTCTATTCCTAACACATATGATGCCTCACCCATATCTTTCATTTCAAAATTCTTAGAGAGAAAATCTTTAGTCTCACGCAATATGCCTAAATCATTAGCAGCAAGTAGAATATCATCAATATATATGACTAAAAATATAAACTTGCTCCCACTGATCTTATGGTATATACACCGATCAACGACATTTTTCACAAATCCAAAATATGTTATGGTATCATTAAACTTTATATACCATTATCGTAAGGCTTGTTTAAGTCCATATATTGACTTCTTCAATTTACACACCATTTGACATTTGCCTTTAGTTTTGAAACCCTCTGGTTGGTCCATATAAACTTCCTCCTCGAGATCTCTATTAAGAAAGGCAGTTTTCACATCCATTTGGTGTAACTCTAAATCATAATGAGCCACCAAAGCCATAATAATTCTTAATGAGTCTTTTGTCGAGACGGTGAAAAGGTCTCTTTATAATCAATGCCTCATTTCTGAGTATAACCCTTGGCAACAAGTCTGACTTTATATCGTTCAATATTTCCAATTGAATCATTTTTGGTCTTAAATACCCATCTACACCCAATTCTTTTAGAACTTTCTGGCAATTCAACGAGATCCCAGACTTTATTGTATTCCATGGATTTTAGCTCTTCCTTCATGGCATCAATCCATTTTTCAGACTCATTACTTTCTATGGCTTGTGAAAATGAAATCGTATCCTTATTAAGACCAATGTCAAAATCTGACTCTTGCAAATAAATCACGTAATCATCCGAAATAGCCAATTTTCTAACTCTTTGGGATTTTCTTAATGGCACTTCTTGTGGTTCATTTGTGTCAGAAATTTTTGAGGTAGTTTCTTCATGAAGTGTTTCATTCAAATGTTGCTCGGTGTTGTCTAAGTGTTCTTCAACAACTGAAACAATATTTGGTATTTGTGCGGAAGTAGGCACATTCCTGGGTAATAAAATATTGACCCTCACATATTTTATTTCCATACTTTTCTTTTCAACACTCCCACTAACTTCACCATTCTCAATGAATCTTGCATTACCAGTTTCAACAATTCTCGAACTACGATTTGGACAGTAAAACACATACCCTTTAGATTTCTCTGGGTAACCAATAAAGTAACCACTTCCTGTTTGAGTATCTAATTTCTTTTATTGTGGATTATAAACTCTAGCTTCCACTGGGCAACCCCAAACATGCAGGTGCCTTAAACTAGGTTTCCTTCCTGTCCACAGTTTAAAAGTGGTCTTTGGAACTTCCTTACTAGGAACCTTGTTTAATAAATATACAGCAGTTTTAAGAGCATACATCCACAATGATTTGGGTAATGAAGAATTACTTATCATGCTCCTAACCATATCCATAAGTGTTCGATTACGCCTTTCTGCAACACCATTTTGTTGAGGTGTTCCTGACATAGTATAATGTGCACATATGCCACGTTCCTCGAGGAACTTTGCAAATGGACCTGGACATTGTCCTGATTCATTATATTTTTCATAATATTCACCACCTCTATCTGATGTAGTGATTTTCACCCTTTTATCTAATTTCCTTTCAACCTCATTAACAAACACCTTGAGAGCATCTACTGATTGAGATTTTTCTTTCAGGAAATAGATGTATCCATAACGTGAAAAAAATAAAAGTGATAAAATATTTCTCTCCACCAAAAGATGGAACATCAAAGGGTCCACAAATATCGGTGTGTATAATTTTAAGAAGCTGGGTGCTTCTTTTGGCACCTTTCTTACTATGCTTGGTTTGCTTTCCCTTAATGCAATCCAAACATATAGTAAGATTAGTAAGATTTAGATTCGTAAGAATCTCTTTCTTTACTAATCTTTATAACCTTTCTTTGGATATATAACCCAAACGTCTATGCTACAAGTAAGCAGAACTTTCATCTACTGAACTACGTTTAATTCCAACATTATGTTGAACGTTAAGAAGGGATTCAGAAAAACCAATATCGAGTTTCAATTTATATAAACCATCACTAAGAAAATCAGAACCATCAAAGATGTCATTCTTAAATAAATTAAAACATCCATTTCCAAACTTTAAATCAAATCCAGAAACATTAAGTCTTGAAAGAGAAATCAAATTCCTAGAAACTGAAGGTACATAAAGAGTCTGTAATAGATCAAGGTGACATCCAGTATCCATGATCAAACGATAAGTCCCTATGCCTTCAATTGGAGCCTTCATACGATTTCCCATGAACAAGAAATCCTTATTTGGATTTGTAGTTTGGATCGTAAGGAATCCCTGCAACGTAGTAAATACATGATCAGTTGCACCAGAATCAAGCCACCAAGTATTATTAGGAACTTCTACTAAATTTGATTCGAAACATACAAAAGCACTAATTGTACCTTTCTTTTCGAACCAAGCTTTACGTTTCAGGCAATCTTTCTGATAATGTCCTTACTTGTTACGAAAACGACACGTATCTGCTTTATGTTCCTTGTTAGCATCATGTGGAGCTTTAGCATGTGCTTTCTTCTTCTTGAACTTGTTTGCATCCACTTTAAGTCCTTTACCAGCTCCATGACCTATGAGGTTAATTGAATGACTCCCTTGTTTCTTAAGTCTCGGCTCCTCCTGAGTAAGCATACTGGACAATTCACTAACATTTCACTTATCTTTAATAGTGTTATAGTTAATTTGAAAAGGTCCATACTCATGAGGCAACAAGTTCAAAATAAACTGAACCAAGAAGGAATCATCCACTTTCATCCCCAAGGTCTGAAGTCTTGCTGCAATGTTAGTCATCTCGATGATATGGTTTTGCATACTACGCGACCTATCAAACTTCATGGTCGTGAGTTCAGCCATTAGTGTATCAGCGAGAGACTTATCTGCAGAACGAAACGTTCTTCCACAAACGTCAGGTATTCCCTGGCACTTTCTGTTTTTGGAATAGTACTCTTAATGTTTCTGGCAATATTCATTCGCATAACATAAGGCTTAGCATGTTAGAGCATTCTCATGCTTTATGGAAAGACTTCTCATCTGCGCTACTCGAATCAGTAATGGCAGAGGGCTTATCATTTAGTAGAGCCAAGTCAAGATCCATCACACCTAAGTGGAACTGGACTTGTTCACGCCATTCAGAGAAGTTCAATCCGTTGAACACAGTAACGACGAAGCATGCGAATGAAAAGGAATATCTGCAAAATAGATTATACATGCGCACAAATCAATATGGATTCAACAAAACAATTAAAGCATATCGCAATTCTCCTTTGAGTAAATACCTGGACACACTATCATAATTTAAATGTCATTTAGTCTTTAATAGGTAATTAAATATTTTTAACTAAATATATATATCATCTTTGGACAGACAATATATATTTGACTAAGATATTAATTTACCTCATCATATTCACTATTCATAGAATAATTGATTCACCTTTGGGTAAATCCGTAGGTTCTAGCAATAGTGAAAATTTATTTATCCACTAATTTTTAATAATAGGCATTTCATTAATTTTTATGGATAAACTATTATTTTATGCATGCGTAATTTCTTAAACATACTAGTTTGACCACTTTGGCGACTAGCAAACTATATGAACATAAATGCGCACATAAAATAAATATCAAAATATTTTCTGCATATGAATATTTTAGTCATTCTAGTTTGATCACTTTGGTGACTAACAAACTATATGAAAATTAATACATGCATAAATAAACATGAATTTGATATATACATAAATATTACGCATTCTAGTTTCATCACTTTAGTAACTAACAAACTATATAATCTTAAGGCACACACATCAATTATTATACAATATCAGAATCACAATCAATACAATGAAGGTTTTACGTGCAGTTACTGTGAACTGTATGCATTCCAGAAATTTTTTAGGAATAAACTATTATCATTGAAGTGGTTCAAAATATATTAAGATTGCACAAAGGCTGCGGTTCTTTTCTGAATTGTCATAATATATATATATATATATATATATATATATATATATATATTAAGTTCAATCATAAGGCAATTACAGGAAAGAACAAAACGTCAAATCCTTTGAACAAAGAATAATTACTGCCACAATACAACATTTATGTATTACAAATTGTAATTTTGATTTTGAGAACAATTCGATATATATATTTTTTTACAGAAGATTATTAGTTCAAACAATCCAGGCTCTCATACCAATGTTAGACATAAACTTTAATTCATACCAGAATCTTGAACATGATAATCTTACACATAATCGTCATAGAAAACGTACATGAAGCGGAAGCCATTATCGTGAAGCGGAAGCGTTAATTGCTAAATAGGTTTCTCGCCCCTTGCCCTAGCTTTATGTTACCGCCGCCTTTAGTGATGGGAGAAAGAAACAAAATACGGTAACCCTAATGGGTGGGGAGATGACCAATTTATAGAGGTTCTCACTTATTCCGGTACGTCCATCAAGTAACCGATTGGATGGATGAAATTTGTTTATTAATTAAATATTAATTATGAGCCTAAACTTATTGGGCGACATATACACGTAGGAAATAACTTACAATTTAGACTTGGTAATATTTACACTTGATTATGATTGTAATATTTTTAACTAGATTAAATGGTGCTAGAATATTTAACTCTTTTTGGATGTTTTAGTTACAAATATTTATGTTTTCTATAATTGTTCGCATTTTATGGATTTAATTAGTTGAAATGGTGGATTGATTGGTTGGAATAGTGAACAAATTGGATGACATTGTGAATTAATTGGTTGACATAGTGAATTAATTGGTTAGTTGTTGTACATTTGAATTTGCAGGTGATGCTACTTTAAAAGTGCTGGAATATGTCAAAAAATTATCAATTTTCCGACTGATTTCCGATAACAGTAGTCGCATAGCGCTTTAAAACTTTTCAGATTCAGGAACATCTGCTACTGTTGTAGTGAAAAAGTTAAATAAAAAATAATATTAAATTAGATTTTGCGACCACATTAGTGGAAAATATAAATAAATAAATAATTTTAAATTAGTTTTGCGACCAAAGTAGTGGAAAAACTCAAATAAAATAAAAATACTTTATATTATTTGCGACCACTCCAATGAGAAAGATTACATAAAATTATAATTATATATACCGTTTGCGATCGAAGTAGTGGGAAAGTTAATATAAAATTAAAATTTAATTTAAATTGTTTGCGACCGCTTAAGTTGGACAAGTACGACATTTAGTAGTCTGTTCTATTTTGACTATGCGATCACTGTAGTCGTAAATTAAGGACGGATTCAGTCGCAAACTATTTCAGATTAGCTGTTTCGCGACTACGTCTTTTCGGTCTGAAAAATAGTCAAAAATTAGAATTTTCTGATCGCTTTCCGACCGTTTAAGCAGTTGGGAAATAGCCATTTTTTTGTAGTGAGCTATTGCATATATACCTAAAATATATATACATATAAAAATCTTTTATTTAATTGTTAAAAAAATTAAAATTAAAATTATGGTTCCTGTCACACCTCCTTTTTCACCGGGTAGGGGTAATAAGGGAGTTTTTCCACTTTAAGTGACA
>ML325397.1:0-12672 GCA_005239505.1 Nicotiana paniculata | reverse complement strand
TATATATATATATATATATATATATATATATAATGTACCAATCAAAATAAGTTTAATTAAAAAATTTTGAATATACCGGCTGAAATCGGCCGGAAATTTGAAATTATTTTTTCTGTGTCACGATCCCAAATCCTAACAGGCCGTGATGGCGCCTATCGTGGTACTAGGCTATCCAACCATCACATTACTTACGCATTTGTCTGATTATGATAATTCAAAATTTAATAATAGCAGCAACCATAGCATAAAAATAATTTATTTAAGTCTTAGTGCCCCAATAACAGTCTAACAACTCTAAACAAAACCTCCCAAGACTGGAGTCAACATGGTCACGAGCATCTACGGAAAAAAATAACTCTACTAATATCTTAAATAAAGTCTATGAATGGAATGCTAAAACTAAATAAGAAAGGGAAATGGAGAAGTTGTGGACGCTGGACAGCTACCTCGAAATCCCGTGAACTGCTGCTACGAGCAAAGACAGCTACTGCTCCGAACCGTCACCTGGATCTGTGCACAGAGGCATAGGGAGTCTTTATGAGTACGCCAACTCAGTAGTAATGAAAATAAATCACAGTCTGAGAATTATAAAACACACAGTACAGATGCACAAATTCGCAAAAGCCAGTAAAACACCAAGTCACCAGGTAGTATTCATCAAATACATAAGTTCGAAATCAGTTTCCAGAAATTCTTTGAAACAAGTGTAATATCAGTATATCTCAGTAAAATTCTCCGTAAAAACCAGTTTGAAAATGAATAAATCATAGTTCGAAAACTCAGTAAAAATTCTTCATAAAATTGCCCCTCGGGCTAAAATCATTTATCGTAACTATTGCCCATCAGGCATCCTCGCCATCACTCAATATCAGCCCATCAGGCATCCCCACAGTCACTCATTATCAGCCCATCAGGCATCCCCACCATCACTAAATATCAGCCCATCAAGTATCCTCACGGTCACTCAGTATCAGCCCATCAGGCATCCTAGCAATCACTCAGCATAAGCCCCGCGAGCATCACTCATTAGGTACCTGCGCTCACTGGGGTGTGTACAGACTCCGGAGGGGCTCCTACAGCCCAAGCGCTATAACAAGCCACATCATGGCATAAATCACTCAAAATATAGGCCCGCAGCCTTACTCATATCATAGCATCTTCACAATATAGGCCTGCAGCCTCACTCAGTCAGACACTCTCAATTTGCCCTTCAAGCCATAAACATACCGGGTTCTCGACCCCAAAATAATGTTTCATTTTTCAATAAATAGTATCAAAATACTCTGAGTGTCAAAATAATTTATCAGAAAAAGACTGAGTGGAAAATCATAATATATCAGTGAGGAAAATATAGTAAACACAACCCCCAAGGGGAAAACAGATCGGCACTAGGCCCCAAACACGGCTTACAGCCCAAGTCATATCATAATAAAATAATACTAATTAAGCATAGGCTTAAAAGTTGGTTTAGCAACTCAATAGTCGCCTAAATGGAAAGATATTTCTAAATTTTCAACATTTGCATTTCAAAACCCGTGAAAGAGTGCATAGTCCGGCGTTTCATACCCTCAGGACAGGATTTAAAGACAGTACTTACCTCAAAACTAGCCCGGAACTATTCCAACATGCTTGCCTCTCGAATCAAGTTCCGAAGGCTCCAAATCTATAAAGATCAGACCCTTATCATCAAATTATGCTTAAGGAACGAATTCCAATTGAAAAGTATTGATTGTAAGCACAAAATCCGAAACCGGTCAAAATCCGACCCCCGGTCCCGCATCCCTAAACTCAGAAATTTTTATACAAAACTGTTCTTCATCATCTCACGAGTCTGTACATATAAAGAACGCTAAAATCGGAGTTCGTTTGATCCCTCAAATCATCCCTAGAAGGTCTCATAATCTCAAGCCCTAACTTAACTTTTTCTACTAATTTTCATGAATTAAACACTGAGATTATGTTCTATAATCACCCATAAACGAGTTTTAATGATAAAAATACTTACCTCTATGAAGAACAATGATTTCCTCTCTTAAAAATCGCCTCAAAAGCTTCTTCCCGTTCAAAAATTGGAAGAAAACTCGGACTGCTCGTTATATATATACTGTTCACGCGTTTTACTACTCCCAATGGATTCTTTGTGAAATCCTAATCAATTTAGGCTTTAGAATCACTCAATTGGACCTTATAATGAAGGAGATATGTAGGTTTTAAGATTTGCAAATAGTGCAGGTTTTTAATACGCCGTCAGGGGCAATTTCGTCATTAACCTGAAAAATCTGGCAACCTTGGTAAAATGGCCATAAAATCCTCATACAATGTCCAAATTCGATGATTCTTTTTGCCACGGGTCCATAATTACGATACGGATCTAATACTTCATTCAAACAGTAATCGGAGCTTATTTGTGCAATATGATATCATTTATGCTTGAAGAAACGACGTTGAAGCATAAGAAAAACGAGCACAACGTGGCCCAAACCTATCCAAAACTCACCCGAGCTCCTCGGGACCCCGTACGAACATACTAAAAATTCCCATTACATAACTTGAACTTAGTCAAACCTTCGGAACACCCAAAACACCAGATCTACGTCGAATCCAAGCCTAAGAACTTCTAAATCTCCAACTTTCGCCAATTCAAGTCTAATTCTACATCGGACATCACAAAATTATTCTGAACACACTCTTAAGTCCCAAATCACCTAATGAAGCTATCTGAGCCATAAAATCCGCATTCTGAGGTCGTTTACCAATAAGTGAACTCTTAGTTGACTTTTCCAACTATAAGGCTATTTTTAAAGACTAAATGACTAAATTCTCACTACACTCATTTTGAACCCGAGCCAACCAACTCTAACACATCATAAACAGTAATACCAACCTATGACAAGGTAATAACAGCAATAATAACGCAAATTCTATGGAACGACCGATCGAGTCGTTACATTTTGCCTAGGGNACACACATAATCTTGAATGTTTTATTCTTGATCACCTTATTAGTGCTTTGCACGGATACTTCATCAGTGGATCAATTGAAAATTCAATAACACATTTAAAAACAAAGTGTATAGTTCCATAAAATGTAGTGATACATTACTACTTAAGTTTTAGTAATTTAGCTACAACAACATATGTATACTTATATTAATATAGCATATGTGTCACGTGCCGATATTTTTCCGGATGTCAACGGCATTAAATAACTCGTGCGGCGCCTGTCACGACCCAAAATCTACTAAAGTCATGATGGCGCCGGACACCGATGTCAGGCAAGCCAACACTCAATAGATAATTAAAATTCTAATTTTAGTATTTTGAAATTGTTACTTTTCATTTCATTATATGAAAATCAATAAAATTTACTGAGCAAATGACGATGTTTTAACAATTTAATTAACTAATACATCCCAAAATCGTCCCAAAACCCGGTTTCAAAAGTGCATGAGCAATTTATAAGAAAAATCAAATGAAATACAATAACCATCCAGAATATAAATGGGACAGTATAGAAAGTACAACTTAATACTCTGAAGGAGACTCTGCTGACTGCGGGTCATCTAGAGAGGTGCAGCTCACCTAAGTCCCCATATCAACCATGCCACGGCACCAAGCGGGGCCACAAGATATGCATGTACCTGTGCAACAAAATACACATCAAGTGTAGCATGAGTACGAAAATAACGTGTACCCAATAAGTATCCCGCCTAACCTCGAAGAGGTAGTAACGAGAGGTCGACTTTGACACTTACTAGAGGTCAAATTAATATAATCAAGTGTGATGTCAAACATGGATGTTACTATCAAATAACATATAACATCAGGAAAGGAAAACTTCTTCCATAAATTATAAATCCCAGTTTCCGTCATCTCGGCTAACAACTCATATCTTAAGGCAATTAAACAGTTCAAATCACAGATGGTATCCAGCAAATATCATGCGCAGGAAATGTCGAGGGTCGAATGGCCCGAACCAACATAAATGTAAAATGTGCATTCCCGAAGGGTCGAACGGCGCGAACCATAGATGCATCTATTAACCTGTGGTGGCGTACGGCCCGCTCCCATGAGGGTACTGGAAGAAATCAACCCGCTCACGGAATATAAATTGTGAAGTGCTCACACATAATCATACACATTCAACAGTCCACCCCGACTACATCGGAAAAACAAGTACCCAAGAAAATGAAAATTTCTCTTTTAATGGTCACGAAGATAGTATTTAAATCTTTTCTAGAAATTCATTTTCCAAGATCGTTAAGGTTAAACATATTTAAATTCATCAGTAAAGTTACAAGTACGGCAAATAAAACATGATTTTGGGTCCTAGACTACCCGGATATAAGCATAAAAGTAGCTACGCACGGACTCTCGTAACCTCGTACATACGTAGCCCCCACACACAGTAGCACATATTTAATTATTTCACCTATGGGGATAATTCCCTCTTACAAGGTTAAAAAGGAGACTTACCTTGCTGTGAAGTGTCATAACCAGCCTCCAAGCCCTTCCGATGACTCACGTTGATGCACCACGCCCAAAACTATCCAAATAACGGGCCAACCAATGAAAATATACTCTAATACTTATAACAATTCAATTTATATAAATTCCCAACCCCGCTCGAAAAGTTGACAAAATTGCCCTCGGGCCCACGTGTCTGGATTCCGAAATTTTTCGAACATAATTATTACCCATAACTTTACGAACTCAAATATATAATTCTCTTTCAATTGCATGCCCAAATTCGTGGTTAAAATCAAAAAAATACACATTCTAGGTCTTTCTTCAAAATCTCAAATTTCTACTAATTTCCATGACCAAATCTATATACAAACCTTGTATTTAACTTGTATTGAGTAGAAACAACTTACCTTGACATAGATGAAGAAAATCCCACTTGAAGCTCTCCAAAAATCGCCCAACCAAGAGAAAAAATGAAAAGAAACGGCCAAATCCCGTCTTTTAAAACACTTCACTGCCTAGCACTACCCTTCTTCGCGAACACGTCTGTGCCCCCACGTTCGCGAAGCCCAGAAATTCAGGCCTAAAATTTACTCTTTGCGATCGCAATCCTCCAAACGCGTTCGTGAAGGCTAGCTTCCCTATGCCTTCGTGATTGCACTCCCCTCCCCGCATTCGCATAAGCCAATCCCAGCAGCCTCCAATTTTTCCTCTTCTCGATCGCATACAAACGACTGTGATCGCAATCCACACCAGCTGCACCAGAAACCAGCAGCAGCAAACCATGGGGAAATGATCCGAAACCACCCCGAAACACACCCGAGGCCCCCGGGACCCCGTCTAATCACACAACCCAGTCCCACAACATCACACGGACCTGCTCGAGGCCTCAAATCACATCGAATAACATCGAAACAAATTTGGCGCACCAATCTTGTTCTAGAAGAAGAAAAATAGGTCATTGCAGATGGACATAGACTATCGTGCTCTCAACAAAGTCATGGAAAAGAGTAAATATCCAATCCCTGACATTGTGATTTACAGCACCTGCATGGAGGAACATCTTGATCACCTCCGCAAAGTTTTCCAAGTTCTAAGGGAAAACGACCTGTTCGTGAAGAAGGAAAAGTGTTTTTTTTCACAGCCCCAAGTGCAATTCTTGGGGCATACAATCAACCAAGGACAGATTTGGATGGATAGCAACAAGGTCGCGGCGATTAGATATTGGGAAGCCCCAATGAAGGTAACCGAGCTGCGATCTTTTCTTGGCCTTGCCAATTATTACTGGCGATTCATTTTTGGCTATTCGGCAATTGCGGCTCCGGTCACAGATTTGCTGAAGAAGGATCACTCTTGGGAGTGGACTGATTTTTGTCAAGGGGAATATGAGGGTCTTAAGTCAGCAATTACGGAAGAGCATGTCTTGGCTCTACCCGACTTTTCCAAAGTCTTTGAATTTGCTATTGGAGGCATTTGAATGCAAGAGGGCCATCTAATACCTTTTGAGAGCAGAAAATTGAATGATGCGGAGCGTTGTTACACTGTCGAAGAGAAGGAGATGATGGCATTGGTTCATTTTCTAAGAACCTGGGGTCATTATTTTGTTGGGGGATCATTTCATTGTCAAAACGGATAACGTGACGGCAAGTTATTTTCAATCCCAAAAGAAGCTTCCACCAAAGAAAGAAAGGTGGCAAGACTTTTTGGCGGAGTTTGATTATTCCTTGGAGTAAAAACAGGGGAAAGACAATGTTGTTGCCGACACACTGATTCAGAAGTCAGTGCTAGCACCAATTGTTAGCACGACCAGCAGTGATATTCTTGATGCAATCAAGCAAGGGATTCACCATGATCCGGTGGCGAAGCAACTTTTTGACTTGGCCAGCCAAGGCAGGAGAAAGATTTTTTGGGTGGAAGATGGGCTTCTTTATTCCATTGGAAGGTGTATCTTCGTGCCTAAATGGGGAAACCTTAGGTGCACATTGATCAAAGAAAGGCACGACACTGTTTGGGTAGGACATCCGGGCCAAAATCGCACCTTGGCATTGTTAGAGTCATCATATTGTTGGTCTCATATGAGGGATGATATTGAAGTATACATACGAACGTGTCTTGTGTTCCAATACGACAAAGTTGAACACAAGGTACCGGGAGGCTTGCTTGAGCCTTTACCAGTTGCGGAAAGGCCATGGGACAGCGTCACAATGGACTTCATTACGTGTTTTCCAAATTCAGAGGGCTTTGGCACAATCATGGTGGTGGTCGATCGATTCTCAATGTATGCAACCTTCACTTCCACCACCTCCAATCGCAAAGCCAAGGAGGTAGCACGCTTGTTCCTAAGGGACGTGGTAAAGATTTGGGGTATTCCAAAACACATTATAAGTGATCGTGATCCCCCTTTCACCGGTACTTTTTGGATAGAGTTGTTCAATCTGTTGGGATCGGAGTTTCACTTCTCCACCAGTTTTCATCCACAAATGTATGGCCAAACAAAAAGGGTCTGTGCGCTCTTGGAGCTGTATTTGAGGCACTTTGTTAGTGCAAACCAAAAGGACTGGGCAAAGCTACTTGACACTGCCCAGTTCTCATATAATTTGTAGCATAGTGAGTCAACCTGGAGGAGCCCTTTCGAACTTGCAATGAGGCAGTAACCTAACACACCTTCGTCTTTGCCCGTAAGTGCAAAGTTAAAGAACCCAGGGGCTTTTCATATGGCTAAAGCTTGGAGGAGTATGTAGACATGGAAAGGTCTTATTTAGACAAAGCTGCCTGAAAGATGAAAAAGTTTGCTGATCAGAAGCGACGTCCGGTGCACTAAAGAATTAGGGATAAGGTGATAGTAAAGCTCAATCCCCGGCAATTCAAATCGTTGAGAGGCGTCAATCAAAGTCTGATTCAGCATTACGAGGGTCCGTATGAAATCACCCCCAAGGTTGGAAAAATTTCGTTTAGACTGGACATGCCTCATCATTTGAAGATTTACCCTGTCTTTCATGCTAGCCAGCTCAAGCCCTACCATCAAGACAATGATGATGTTGAGCGTGGGCAGTCCAGTCGTGCTCAAATTTTTAAAACCCTTCAGCCATTAACAAGAAAGTCGAGGCCATTATTGATCACCAATTGTTCTGAGACAAAGGTTGGGGCAATTCAAGTGATCAATTTCTTATCCATTGGAAGGGGCAACCACCCGAGGATGCGTCATGGAAGAAATACGAAGATCTATGGCAGTTCAAGGATCAAGTTCATGATTACATGAAGCTTTGTGGTGTCTCGGTCGTCTCCATTTCAAGTGGGGGAGAGTTTTCTGCCCCGCCAAGTTCGCTACTGACTTTCCCGCCTAATGTGCCTCAATTCGATTCAAACATGGCTGCCAAGGTCCGTGGAGACATTCCACACAACATGCCAACACTTGGGAGGGTCAAATACAAGCGTGCAAGTCATTTAATGCAAGAAAATACCGGTTTCACAAAGCTGGGTGTGACACTGCCCCAAAGCCTGTCCATGAAAGGGACAGCCCTGCAAAGACAAAGCAAACAAGCATGTTTTAGGCAAGGGCAGGACTGGCGCCCGAACAGCCCTTTCCCCATATAGTTAGGCAGATTTAGAGTATGTTTCTTTGTAGTTTAGGCCAACTTGTGGCTAGATAGAATATATACACATGTATAAGCCTTAGAGAAGGCATCTCATACACTTTGTAATTTCCCTTGTATTAAGTAAATTCAGAAAATTGGCCTTGGCCTCCCAAACTTTCTGTGCCTTTTACTTCACTATTTTTCCAGCATTGGTGTGTGTATTTTCCTTATCTTGAGAATGACATTGTGCTTGTTTCTTGGTTAGGACTGAAGCTTGGAGCATCATATAGGTTTTCCAGTTGTCCGCACGTCACTTACTTGAGTTAAGCCCATGACAATATGTTAATATAGCATTAACATGTATACATATGTTGTTGTTACTACAACTTAAGTATTAATATAAGTATACATATGTTGTTGTTGCTACAAGGCTAATGTGGAGGAGTACACTCCAAGCATGCCACCGAATGAGCAAGGCGTGCGACCACCCATTTCAGATGAAGAAGCGCAGAAGATATGGTTGGATGTTATCGGTGGTCATAAAAAGGGGATAGCATACGGCCTTCCAGAGAAATCATTTCGGCACTACAAGGCTAGTTTTCAAGGTATAGGGACTTCCGCCCAGGGTGAGGCAATTGATAGGTCAACTCTCTCGTCTACGGAGAAGAAGATTGCAAAGCTGACCACAGAGCTTGAAGAGACAAAGGCTAGAGAACAAAAGAGAGATAAACAATTAGATATCCTTCAAGTTCATCCAGAAAAAGGGGACCAACAATTTAATATCCTTTAAGGTCAGCTAGCCAATCTTCTTGCTAGTAATGCTTTCCCGATTCCCGGTCTCGTGAGCCTTCACCGGATGCTAATCCTTCGAACCATGCCGACCAAGAATGCTATAGTAATGGAGATGAAGATGATGTAGTACAAAACACTCATTGAATAATGTTTGAACTTTTAACTTGTGAAATATTTTGTTGTTGGGTATGATGTTTTGTTAACATAGTTTAGTGGAGATGGAGATAGAGATGGAGATGGTGATAATGTTTTGTAAATGTAGTTTTGATAGTTGTTATTGTTGTTGTTATTGTTGTTGTATTGGTTGAATGGCAGCAATGTAATGCTGCCATTATAGGTGATTGGTTGTTGGCAGATGGTGTACCTATAAAATAGCTATTTTCTGCCAAAATAATTACCCAGAAAACCGGCAGACTTCGATCGGAAACGTTCATTTTATTTTCCAGAAAATCAAATTACCGACCGACTTCGGTCGAAATTTTTTATTTTAAATTTTAATTATTTAAATAATAACGATCGATTTCGACCGAAATTAACAATTTTAAATAAAAATGAATAATTATATATTTTAACAATACCGACCGATTTCGGTCGGAATTGGATAATTTTAAAAAAATGAATATTAAAATTTTGACAGAATTCATTCATTAATTTAAAAATAATTAAAAATTATTTTTAAAAATACCGATCGAATTCGTCAGTAAAATTAATTTGTGTCAGACAACTTGGTCAAACTATGTTGACAGTTACCGACAGGCTTCGGTCAGAAAATAGCGAGCGAATGCGGTCGCTCCCTGTTTACGACCATTATTTTATCGACTAATTTAAACGATCGGAAATCGATCGGTTTTTGTTGGATTCTGACCGATTTCAGTCGGGTTTTTTGGACGCTTTTTGGTAGTTTTTTAGTAGTGAGGCATGCATTAGATTTGTCTCCTGCCCTCTTCTTCGTTTTATGTGCACTAGTAGTTAGAGGTGTACATGGACCGTATTGGTTCGAGTTTTTCAAACTCCAAACCAACTCAATTATGTCTGATTTTTAAATCGATTAACCAAATCAAACCAATAAAAGTCGGGTTTTTCGACCATAGATTTTTTCGGGTTTTTGAAATATTTATTGAATTTTTTAATATAAAATATAACTTTTACTTCAAATATTTCTTTAGTCCTTGTAAGTCACAACTATATAATTAAGGTGTTTCTTAATAAATTATCAAAAAGGTGAAATGAGTTATAACATTGTAATAAAATATTCAAGAAAAAAGATAATGAAATAGCATAAAATAAATATTGCTAACTAAAAAGGTATAATAAAAATGATCATCATTTAAAAATACGAAGTCATGCTTAAACAAGTTCAGCTAATAAGTACTAATTAGATGACAAAGAACAAAAATAAAATTAAATTATGTATTTTTATTGTTTAAATTAACAATGCCATACTAAATTATAGCTATCCAATATTTTTGTCATTCTTAGTGTAAGGATTAAATTACTTTTGTTGGCTTTAGTATTAATTTTGGTTTTGGTTTTGGTTTTGGTTTTGACTTTATTTGAGCTACTAGCATCTATGGACCATAAAACTTATTGGAACATTCAAAAAAGTCCACTATTGAAATAATATGTCAAAACACAAGAATGATAAAAAAAATTAAGAAATATTTGTAAATTACATTATAAGTAAAGCTTTTATGACTACTCGACGGCATTCAAGATGGCCAATTAGCATGATCATCGGCACTAATATTCCCGATGATAGGGGTAACCCCAGCCCCCATCCAAAGGGTGAACAATCAATTAATCTATCTTCGGATGACCTCCAAATAATATACTTCCCCTGGAGATTCTCAACGATCATAATATTACAAGGAATGAGGATCCAACATCATCTTCTTAAAAGGAAAATTCAAGACTTGTGGAAATTAAAAGAAAATTTTTCACTGATTGATTTAGGGTGTGATTATTATATCACAAAATTTAGCAATGAAGATAGCATGCTAAAGGTTCTTCACAATGGCCCTTGGTTTATTTTTGGTAACTTTCTTTCTGTCCAAAAATGGGTCCCCAATTTTATTGCTGCTAAGGTAAAATTAACACAAGCTGCTGTTTGGATACGATTACACAATTGCCAACAGAGTTTTATGATGGATTAGTGCTTAAAAAAGTGGGAAACAAAATTGGCTAGTTATTAAAAGTTGATGCATGCACATCATCCACCCTTAGAGGTCGTTATGCAAGGCTTTGCATTGAAGTGCCGTTAGAAGTGCCAGTCACCCCTTATATTTTCATTGGTCATCACAAGCAAGAAATACATTATGAAGGTGATAAATTTCTCTGCAAAAATTACGGCAGACTGGGCGCACTCAATGGCCACATGCAATTACGCAAAGCCAAAGAGTAAGCCTGCCAATCCAGAAGAAATCCACCCTGCCAGCCAATTGAAAGTCAGCCAATCCATGGCCATGGAATCATCTCAAAGCAGCAAATAAATTGGATTCCAAATGCCCGAAGAAGATACATGGCACATAGTAGAATTCAATAAGAATAAAAGACCTGGCCAAAAGCATAAGGTGACTTTCTACACTATTGGTAAGACCCACGACCCAATCAGGGTAACCTCAGGTACTTCTAAATCCCCCCCTCTCTATATTGAAAGATAACTTAGCTATTAATAATACTAATGTTGTCCCAATCAAAGACTTAGGAAAAATCATCCCTACAAAATCTTTTATTCCTACTAAAAATAAATTTGTCTCATTGGACTCCCCGCCCAAACTCCCTATACTGGACAATATTTTTATACAAAATAACAACACCTCTTGCATGGCTATTGACGTGCCAATGTCCAAGCCAATGGACAGCCATTTGGCAACATCAAGTAATGGCCAATTAAACCCCATGCATGCAAATAATAACAAACCTATTACTAATTTAAACCTAATTGAACCTACTAAAAAATATATCCCACACTCAAATACTAATCACAAAGATAACGATGACCAATCTCACACTAAGTACAATTTAGTTGGCTGCATGGCTAATAACCTTCTGCCCCAAACTCAACAACACGTGGAGACACACGACAACAACAATATCAATTTGGACGATGAACCTAACCACGTCCAACACAAAATCGTGCCCAAATCCTTTTAATACCACTCCACCAAGCAAAGATTTATCAATAGATACAATCATTGGAAGCAACCCTAGTTACCAGGATCCAACCCAAGCGTACCTCTACACTATCTTCATATAAACACCATACCCTCACTTAACCATGTCCAGAATTCCCATCTCCCAGAGAAGAAGGTATCGTCTAGTGAAATCTTGAGCCACCAACGAGCCCTAAACATGTCGAATCCACCACTACCACAAAGTTCTAAAACGGGAAACCAAATCTTCTTCATCCAACCCCCACTTCCCCAAGACCACCAACCCCTCTCATGGGTGGAACAAGCCTTGATGGGTCATGCCATAACATTCAGCATGGTACTAAATGGACAAGAAACGATCATTCTGCTTCAAAACTCCCACTTCCTAGCCCAACTAGTGTCCGAAGGCATGCACATGGCAATGAACAATTATCTCAACCATGTGTGGATGAACAACATCTTACACCCTCTTGCCCCATCAATGAACTTGAATCAAGCCCAGGAAATGAGACACCAGTGGAGTCTACCACCTCATTTCAACCCAATACAGTCCCAACAAGTACCAGTCGATTTTCCCTTCTTCCACCGGGGGAAATAACCAATATGAACCCAATTTTCATCCCTTGGTCAGTCCCAAATGAAACGGTAGCACCCAAAACAACATCTACATGAATCCACCCCCCCCCC